>OMNZ01076831.1:0-10927 GCA_900303255.1 Lesueurigobius sanzi
TCCTGAAGCTGGGGAGACTGGCCTTTGAACAACTGCAGAGAGGAAACATCATGTTCTACCAAGAAGACCTGGAGCAGGTGGGTCTGGACCTGACCGAGGCCTCAGTCTACTCAGGACTCTGTACAGAGATCTTCAAACGAGAGAGTGTCCTGTTCAACAAATCAGTCTACTGCTTCGTCCACCTGAGCGTCCAGGAGTTTCTGGCAGCACTTTACCAAATTCATGACCAGAAGAAGAAATCCAAATCTAAAACATCAGTGGAGAAGTTCCTCATAAAAAAGCTTCAAGAATCTTTCCAAAGTCCAAGTGGCCACCTGGACCTGTTTGTGCGCTTCCTCCACGGCCTCACTCTGGAGTCCAACCAGAGGCTTCTGGGAGCTCTGCTGGGTCCATCACAGATCGACTCAGAAACAAGACAAAGAGTCATCAACAGCCTGAAGAAGTTGAAAACTGAAAACATATCTCCAGACAGAAGCATCAACATCTTCCACTGTCTGACTGAGCTAAACGACCACTCACTCCATCAGCAGATCCAGGACTTCCTGAAGTCAGACAGAAAACAGAGACTGTCTGAGTCCCAGTGCTCAGCTCTGGCCTACATGCTGCAGATGTCAGAGGAGGTCCTGGAGGAGTTGGACCTAGAGAAGTACAAAACATCAGAGGAAGGACGACTGAGACTGGTCCCAGTCGTGAGGAACTGCAGAAAGGCTGTGTAAGTCCAGATGGAACATTAATGCTGTAAACAGGGACCATATTGTTCTAGTTATAACAGTGTCCACTAGAGATGCAACAATTCTCAATATTATATTAAATCGTTCAATCCGCCCTCTTCAATTCAATACGAAATATGTTCAAGCACTTTACTAAAGGTCCATAAGAGCTGTATTTGATACATTACACCAGATAGAGTCATACAGTTTGGACTTATTTTTGCTCCTGAGCTAAAAAAACAACAAACTAGAACTTGTGTTTGTCTTCTTCAGAACATTAAATGTTTCAATTGTCTCTAAATTGTGACCTTCATATTTAACCATGTATCAAATTGAGACTAAAGTGAATCGTTGCATCTCTAGTGTCACTGGCCTCACAGGCAGCAGTTCTGCTTTTTAACATCTTCTTTCTCAGATTTTCAGGTTGTAAACTCTCAAAGGTTCATCTTGAAGTGGTGGCGTCAGCTCTGAAGTCCAGTCCCTCTCACCTGAGACATTTAGACCTGAGACAGAACTCTGTGGTGCACTCTGAAATGAAGCTGTTTTGTGACGGACTGCAGAGTCCAAACTGTCGACTGGAGACTCTGGGGTACATCACTCTCTTTACTCTAATACTATTGCCCACACACTTTCACCTGGCTCATTGTGTGATCATTTCATTGCTTAAATTAAATTAAATTAAATTCACTATGGAATAGAAAGTCGCTGAATTTACCAGACAAAACACACAAGACACTGACAATTAATTGCTATAGAAAAATGACTTGAACTGAGATATTATTCACAATCAAAATCACAATTGCCTGTACATATGGCTACTGCTCTGATAGTATCTCTTTATCAGCCAGCCCTTTTCTCATCTCAACCACCTTCCCTCTGAGTTTTTAACAATGTCTGTAGTCTGATAAACCACAGTTTGTACTACAGTGATATTAAATGTTTCATTTTGTGTAAAAGACATTAGCAACTGGATTACAGTGAACTATCTCCTCCTTAACCCTGATAAAACAGGCAATTATACTAGGCCCCCAAAGACTGAGGGACACCCTCGCTGAGCAGATCACCCTGGATCATGTGGGGATAATCCTCACTCCGTGAGGGGAGTGGTAGATCCCTGGCTGTTGGCGATCCAGTGAGGACTGCAGGCCTGAAAACAGCGGTGGCCTCCGCAGCTCTGACAGGACACAGCTACGGGAGTCGGCCTAGGAATGATCTATCACCCATCCGTCCAGAGGAGTGGATCCCTTCTCCACTGTGGTTCTCCTCAAGATTTCTTTTTCTTCTCCCACGGGGTTTTGAGCTTTTTCTTGCCATGGAGGAGGGTCTAAGGATAGGCTGTTTTGTCTGGCTTATTTTGTCTGATATTATATTTGTGTGACATTACATCTGTTTGTGACATTTCATTTGTTTGATTATTGTTTGATGTTTGATATCAAGTTGTTTTGTCCTGTTGTAATATTGGGCAATACAAAGAACAAATTGATTGAAATTGATATTAATGAAGATACAAGTCTCTTCTTTCATTTAAAAAAAAGTTTTAAGCTCTATCTTTATCCAGTCTTTTGTAACAAACTGATGAACGAGGCAGTTTTAGTCAAAAATACCTGTTTGGAGACAAACAGCTGAGATAATTACACTTTTATAAAAGTTTAGGTGAAGATGAAATCTATCTACTTTAATCATTTTGGACGGTCATTCTGGTCAAATCTCTATTTACTATTTTGTATTTTAAACAATAAAATAACATTTTACAAACCAAACAACACAGTTTATTTAGATTTTAATGTTGTGATGGAATTTGTTTTAAATATTATCTAAAACTCTAAACTGACTGTCAATTTTGACATTTTCCTCATAACTCATCTTAGACGAGTTTATACATAGGCATGTTATAGGTCATTGTTTTCAGGACAGAACTGTCTGTTCATCTAGAGCAGTGCTTCTCAAACTGTGGGCCCACTGGTGGTCCGCCAGCAGTGCCTGGTGGTCCGGAAGAAAATTTCAAAATAAAATTGCATTTAGTGCCTATATGCTCTGCAAATTTTCACTTGATACAATTCATAGATTTATAGACTGTCATACTTAATTTCAATAGAATATAGACAATTTTGCCCTATAAAGATATAGAAATATGTTTTGTTGTTGTTGAGAGGTGGCTCCATCGGGGCTCGCTGTCAGTCACAGGTCCACCGCTTATTTGGACTTTGAAAAGAAAAAGCCAAAAAGAAGCATAATGTTTGTTAATATCTTTTTTATTAGTTAGTAATCAATGCGTTTTTATTGACATTGTCAGGTTCTGCATTTCGAACCAGGTTCATTTTATGTAGGCATAAATCCAAAGCATAATAATAATAACGATCATAATATCATTTAATTTCTATCCAAATATTGAAGTATTTTTGGCTTGTTAGGGCGACTTAGTGGGTTAGATGGTCCTCAAAACATTTTTGGAGCAGAAAGTGGTCCTTGGTCTGAAAAAGTTTGAGAAACGCTGATCTAGAGGGTTACTAAATTATTTTACAGTAACATATAATCAATACATTGGAATAGTTTTATCATCCGTTCATCATTTATTCTTTATTCAGATTGTACAGCTGCAGTTTGTCAGAGTCCAGCTGTTCTTCTCTGGCCTCAGCTCTGAAGTCCAACCCCTCACATCTGAGACAACTGGATTTGGACTGTAACAATCTGGTGGATGCAGGAGTGGAGCGTCTGTGTGGTTTTCTGAAGAGTTCAGACTGTCGACTGGAGGCTCTGAGGTCAGTGCACCGTTATTATTAATAGCATTTTAAACATTAACTTTAATATATTTCATGTGTACATTTTCATTAGAATTGACAGCTATTTACAAAGGAAAAGAACACAATGTTGCTATAGAGAGCTATCTATTGTATTGTCGTTTCTAAGAAGAAAACATAGTTGTTCTTTGGCTGGACTTAAAATAATCAAAGATGGCTGACGGAGCAACACAGTTGTTTTACAGTGACGGCCAAAGTTGTCCCTGGTGTAAAACGGTCTCTGTGTCAGTCATTCTAAGAAGAGTTTCAATAAAGAAAACTAAGAAGAAAACAAAGAACTAAAGATTGGCCTCTACAATATTATTGTCAAAACCACTTGAATTAAGAGCATTCATGTGGATTTGCAAAGGTTTGAAGTGTCTAGATTAGGGCTGTAATATTAATGAGCAAATCGGAAACATTGTAGTTATTTAGGAAGTACAATAATCTTGACAAACAACAAATCATATTTTCTCCATTGAACCTGCTAACCCTGTAGTTTAGACCTCTACAAACATGTTCTGAAATGCATCTATTTCACACTTCATATTCAGTCTTCTCTCAAATGTTAAAGCTGCTCTGTAAAAAGTGCTCTGTGAATTAACCTTTCACCCAGCCCCACCCCAAAATGGTCATTGTCCGATCATACATCCTAGCAGCCGTTACTATGTAAGCAGGGTGCGACAAAATTTAGACCTCTAACAGGCAAAATCGTGAAGCGAGTCGTGTTATTCCCCTTTCCAAAACCAAAAACACCACAGGAACGGTGCTTGCTAGCTTATTAGCATCGGTAAAACTAATTTACCATCCACCCACACCGTTTACATGTGATGTTATTGTTAGATCTAGGGATGGTGAAAACAAAAAAATTCCGGTTAACCGATGAGTTTAAAATATGCTACGCTATTTGAAACAGCAATTTCAAGCCGTGCCTGCAATTTCGCAACTCTGTGGCATCTGCTCCCGCTCACACACACTGCCCTTCCACTCACGCCACTTTTTAAAAATCCCCTACAACAGCAGTGGTCCCCAACCTTTTTTGAACCACAAGGACCGGTTTAATAATGGCCATTATTTTCACGGCCCGGCGACGTGTGGCACATAAATACAGCAAGAATAAGTTAAGTGCGTGAGAATAAGTTAAAGAGGCACTAAACCCCAAATCAACTTTTTTTAGCTGAGAATCAGTTAAAGTTGGTGTCTCATAGAGTTGGCTACAGGTCCTTGTCACTATTTTGACATTCTAGTGCATATTAGTAGAAATCTTATTTTACTGCTAAAAAACGTCAGTGTTGCTCCCTCTTCAGTTTGAACGAGGACAACGCATGTGTCGTCGTAATTCCCATTGGAATTGGCTCTCACCGGCATGTACGACAAGGCAGCGTTCATGTCTACGTCAGTAGTCTGCACCAATGGGATGTCAGTGTCGCACACGCCCCGTAGGACTCCATTGGAATCTTCAAACACACACGTGGACTTAGAAGAAATCTACAGATTGCACACTAGGGGGCGGCAAAGTTGCACATCACGTTCATAATTCAAAGCCGTTTGTTTACACTCAGATTGTAAATTTATATCAGAGCAAAGATCCTATGAAGTTAGCAGGATGAAACATTGGCTCTAAAAATATGAACTTTTTGTTTTAACTGACTGTGCTGTAATCCATGGCTGTAATGTGTAGCTGTAGTTTTAAGAAATACGTTTCCCAGAGTGCATTGCACCTAACAAAACATGTGCAGCCCCGTGTCCTCCTCATTATACATAATACACTACACCTGCCCACACTCACCCCCCTGCACCTCACCCCAAAGCCTCCGAGCACGCCCATATCTCTGCTGTGTTTTGGCTGTGTGTGTGGGTGGAGTAAGGCTCTTGCACGCCCATTTAGTCACCCTTTAAGTGCAGAGGGCTTCTGGCTTCTGTCCTTCTTGTTATCGTTTTTTCTTCTTTCAAGAACCTCCAAAGGTTTATACTGTATTTTAATCCAGCAGTTTTGAAGGCTAAATTGCCTCCTTCATTTGTTTGCCTGTCTCCACATATTATGCGTATGAGCATAAGAGTCACCTGTAGCGATACCCATAGTTTAAGTAGGACTCCGGTTGTTTGTTTAAATTAGCCTTCTTTCTCTTAGATGTCTTGGGCTCCTCTTCTCCCTCATCAGTTGGCCTTTTTTCCGTTGCGAAAAAGTTCTCCGAAGATGTTTGTTTTTAACTAATTTTCGCTATCTTGCTATTATCATGCTTGTTAGCTTCCTGTTACACGGTGCGTGTATGTGCTGCGCCACCGTCAAGGATCACATAGAATATAATACAACTGGATATTCTCCAAATACAGTAGTACATTTCTATGGCGACTTTCTATCAGAAGTTTTATAATATATTTATATATTATATTATTAAATATAATATATACATTTTTATTAAAAATAATAAAACTTCTGACAGGAACTGGAAGCTAACAAGCATGATATTAGCAAGAAAATTAGTAAAAATAAAACGTTTTCAGAGAACTCTTTTGTAACGAGAAAAAGGCCAACTGATGAGCGAGAAGAGGAGCCCAAGACATCCAAGAGAAAGAACGGTAATTTAAACAAACCGGAGTCCTACTTAAACCATGGGTATCGCTACAAGTGACTCTTATGCACTCTGCGTAATGTGTGGAGACAGGAAAACAAACGAACGAGGCAATGGAGCCTTCAAAACTGCTGGAATAAAACATAAACCTTTTGGAGTTTTATGAAAGAAGAAAAAACGTGAACAAGAAGAACAGAAGCAGAGACACTTGCAGAGAAACCAGCCCAGGGCTTCAATGTTTGGTGAGTTTTACTCTACATGCACTTAACTTGCTGTATTTATGCCACACGTCGCCAGTCCGTGAAAATAATGCTTATACATTACACCGGTCCGTGGTGCAAAAAAGGTTGTGGACCGCTGCCCTACAGCGCAAATGAGTCCCGCAGACGTGGCGCCGAGGAGCATTTTATTAAATGAGCCGTGGCAATGTTTCAAATGAGCTTCTAACGCTAGGCAAACGCCTTTATTTTCAACGCGATCACCTTGTACCCAAACCATTTCAAAACTAAGGAGCCATTTGTCCTCTGCTTACATACTTCTTCAGCCAGGCTTAAGACATCCTGGCTAATGAGTGACGCATTGTATATCTATGGGGGAGCCGCATGAGCAGTGACGGCCAAACGGGTCATGGGGGAGTCTCAAGAATCTCCTAAAATCACGTCGTACATGTCATAGCACCTTCCATACGTGACCCAGGCGTCGCGGTGAGAAGTGAGAGAGAGAAATGAGCGGCTCTACAGTAGCCCTACAGCGGCACATTGGCCTCTCTCCATTCTCTCTCCATTGTAACTAGTGAAGATATGGCTTTATGCAAAGTGTCTGAAAACAGTGAAAGGTTTGTCTCAGACAGAATCTGACACTGAATGAAAACTTAAATATCAGGTCGTCACCACAATCTCATATGAGCCTCTGTTACAATCAACACATTGGAATAGTTTCATCATCTGTTCCTCATTTATTCTTTATTCAGATTGTGGAGATGCAGTTTGTCAAAGTCCAGCTGTTCTTCTCTGGCCTCAGCTCTGAAGTCCAACCCCTCACATCTGAGACAACTGGATCTGGGCTATAACAATCTGAAGAAGTCAGATGTCCAGGAGCTGAGTGAACTCCAACAGAGTCCTCACTGTCGACTGGAGGATCTAATGTGAGTATATTGTGTAGTATATTGTGTAGTTAACAGGAGGCGATCAGAGCAGAGCCTGGTTTGACTGATCTCAGTTAATCCACATGAAACAGTCCCAAACTGCCCCTCCTGATGCTGCAGTACAGCCTCCAACTTTAAACATTGGAGGAAATAGACTTAAATGGACAATGTTTGATTTTCTTAAACCTTAAACTTTCATTTGATTGATCAACACAGTCTTATAACACCATATCTGCACAGCACTTTCTTTTGCTGTGTTACAGGCACAACACTATCTTAATATGTGAATTTTCATCTGGTACAAATAAATGACCTAATCTTTACAATAAGGAATATAATTATTCACTGATTCAATGTTTCTCTATTGTTGTAGCCAAATATGCAGTATGTGGTCGTTGGCCTGTGGGTGGCGCTCTTGTGCTGCTGTTCATGTGGGCTATAAAGGTGCGCCTTTCAATGACGCAGTCAGATGTGTGACCCGGTAGGGGCCAATGGTTTTTTGACCACTTATTTTAAATTGAGTTTTGTTGTTTCCTGAAATAAAGTGACCTTTTATATACATCTAAGGAGCCTTGAGTTATTGGACTGCAGTAGACACAATAGCCTGTTGCGCATCAGCCATAGCGACCGCTAGCACATCTCAGTGGCATGTAGGTAAAGTTGGCCACTACATCTATAGTCCAGTCAAATTAGGCCAAAAAATGGGTTTCAGTCAGTGTAATTTTTCAGAGCTTCCCCGAACTCCGTTTTCCAGGACTTTAGTATGTTCTAAAGGGATACATTCTAAGTAAGCAGGGTTTCCGCGGGGCATTAAAAAGCATTAAAAGTCATTAAATGAATTGTGTCAAAAACAAGGCCTTAAATGTCATTAAAAGGCATTAAATAGAATTCAAACTCGCATTAAATCAAACGTTCTGAGAAAATAATGACATTGCTCAACTAATTTTACACCATAAATTTGTCAAAAATACAAAAATGAGGGTCTAGACTGGAGTTTTGGCAGAAATCACACTGTTTTTCTGGTCAAAAGTTGTCAGTACTGTCACGGACCACCAGGGGGCCACGGACCACATGTTGAAAACCCCTGCTTTGGATCAAATGTTCTATTGAATATGGAAATTAATATTAAATATGTTCTGTTTTGTGGCGTTTGTGGCATTAACAATGTAGTATTTGGGCATTAAAATGGCATTAAAAAGCATTCAATTTGACTTGCAACTACCTGTATAAACCCCAGTGAGAATCTGTTGAAATAACCTTTTGTTGCAATTTGTTGAGTGTCCAATCCTAATATGAGAAATTGTAACCATCGCCTCGAATACATTCTTAATGTATTGTAATGCATATTTATTTTATTTTATTTGGACACTCTGCTGTGCTAATGAGGATCCATTCAATAAAAATAAACATCCATAATCCCCCTGAACAAATCTTTGTTATTCATTTATCAATGAAATAAAACCATACATTTAAATGTGGCTCTATCCATTATAAAAAAAAATATAGGCTATTTTAAACATAACTGTTTTTTTATATGAAAACATGAAATGTCAGAAAACATGCAATACATTTTTTGCTCACATTTATACCCGTAATAAACCGTAAAAGTTCCATATTGATTTCACTCAATTAAATGTTTTTCCCTATTCACCTGCAGAGTCTGCCTGAATAACTCTCTCTTTCCTCCTCAGCTGGATGTACTAACCAGTCCTGGTCCTGATGGAGTCCAGAGGGAGCACATGACCCAGACTCTGCCCTGTCCACACCTGACATTAGGCGCGTTTGAGATGAGCCAGACGGGCGCAGTTTTGACAGCCGCCTGCAGAGGTGCATGATGGTTAGATTTCTGTTCGACTTACTCCAGACTTGCTCTGATGTCACGGACACGTAGGCCACGTGAGGCACAGAAAGCTCGTGAGACTCCAACGAGAGCAGAGCCTTCTTAAGCCTAGGTCACAACCGGTCGTGCGGGCTCCTACGACCTGTCTACGGGCTCCTACGACCTGTCTACGGGCTCCTACGACCTGTCTACGGGCTCCTACGACCTGTCTACGGGCTCCTACGACCTGTCTACGGGCTCCTACGACCTGTCTACGGGCAAATAACGCAAGAAACGCAGGGACAGCGCACGTCTGGCGTACTGAAATCCAAGCCGCAGACTGCCTGCAGAAGTTCTTTGTCATGTCAAACAAACGTTTTTGTCAGGTTGCAAGACAAACTCACGCGTTGTACGTCTCCGTGCGTCGTGTGTAGAGACAGCGCATGTCATTGGTACGTGTCGGAAGACACTTTTTCGTACTTCGCACTTGGACTTCCCACATGTGTCGTACGCCGCATGCGCACCATCAGTGCACTGTTCAGATATCTCGTGCTTCCTCCAAATATGTGCGTTAAGTCCATCTTGAGTTGCCCTTACGGCGAGAGTGCATCAGTCGCAACGAAAACTCTGAAAGATGTCTTAAGATTTCTATTTATTAAATCTTTATAGGCTATAAAGCGCTTTTCATGCAAAGTGCAGCTCAAAGCTGCAGGGCAGACAGGGCAGAGCCGCACCCGCAGGTGCTGTTTCTACACCTTTACGCACAGAGAAGGCTGTTTTTTCATCTTCCCGTTCTTCTCTGCGACTGTATTGTGCCTGTATTTTATGCATCCACGGCTTGGCTGTTCCAATTCTCCGCTGCCAGTCTATCAGGCTCGGGAACTATAGGCCTCATGCCTCACCTGCTCAGCGCCGCTGGGTTTTAATTTACACCATTGTGCCCCTTTGTTCGTATCTCCTTTATTGGGGGCCAGTCTTTTTGTGACTTTTGTTAGTTTATTCGTTGATACACTTGTTAAGGTATATTATTAGTGCCTTTTCTGGTTAAATTTCGTTTCCTTAAAGGAGCTTTGTTAATTCTGTTGTGTTAGTTGGAGTTAGTTGTTTTGCATTTATTTCAGTGGTTAATATTCGTTTGTTAACTAGTATTTAATTTTTTTCATTAAATGTAAATATGTTTCCCCCTTTTGGGACACTTTTTGTTTAATTTATCTACTTAAAAAAAGTGCTTGTGTGCTGTTCTTGCAACCTTCATAATAAACGTGCGTTCCAGTTGTGGTCGGAGGTCGGAACTCCGAGCTGGGAGTAAAGTTTCCTCCGAGTTACTGTGTTCCAGTTGTCAGGTCGGAAATTTTTATGAGATAGTGAGACAAATGCATCATTAAAGATACAAAGTTGGTAAAAGTCAGCTGTTCATGCCCCTAACTAACTTATTTTATAAACCCGAACAGTGTGGTTGTATTTATGTTTTCAAAAATCATGTTTCAAGTAATTTACAGAGCACAGATAGCTCTTGTTGTCATTAGCCCCTGGCGCGTTAGCAACATTAGCATCGCAGATCAAACAGTCTATTTAATAACTGCTGAGGCTCAACTGCGACGCTGGAGCTGAGCGACAGACAGCAGGGGGCAGCAGAGGGCAACTAAAGGGTTAGAAACACAAGAAATACATAAATATAGCAGTCGGCTGTTTTATTTACTTCCAACACTGGGCGCCGCCATGTTGTTTTCTGTAACTCGGGCTTGAGAGATCCAACCCGAGTTCCCCAGTCGGAATTACAAGGTTGGTGTGCATTCCAGTTGAAATCTCCTGGTCGGAGCTCGGAAATTCCGACTTCCGAGGACAACTGGAACGCACCATTAAACCTTGCTTCTTCCGCTATTTAGATTTTGTCACTGAAAAAA
>OMNZ01076845.1:0-11395 GCA_900303255.1 Lesueurigobius sanzi
ATCCCCCTATAGTTGGAACACACCCTCCGGTCCCCTTTCTTAAATATGGGGACCACGACCCCGGTCTGCCAATCCAGAGGCACTGTCCCCGACCGCCACGCGATGTTGCAGAGACGTGTCAGCCAAGACAGTCCTACAACATCCAGAGATTTAAGGTACTCAGGACGGATCTCATCCACCCCTGGAGCCTGACCACCGAGGAGCTTTCTAACCACCTCAGTGACCTCTGCTTGGGAAATGAACGAGTCCGCCTCAGAGTCCCCAGTCTCTGCTTCCCCCTCGGAAGACGCGACGGCGGGATTGAGGAGTTCCTCGAAGTATTCCTTCCACCGCCCGACAACATCCCCAGTCGAGGTCAGCAGCTCCCCACCCGCACTGTAAACAGTGTTAGTGGAACACTGCCTTCCCCTCCTGAGGCGCCGGATGGTTTGGCAGCAACTGTGTTCCTAATAAAATCCAGTAACAGTAAGATATCGCCGACTCATTCATATTCCATTAGGCGGTGACACAAGACAACATGCGGCTCGGTCAGGCTCACATCTCGCCACAGGCCCCAGCCCAGAAGACAGTGTGAGTAAGTGAAGAAACCTCCCGTAATGAACAAGCCCCTCCCCACTGAGACTGCCATTACCTCACACCAGGACATGTCTCACTGCTCTCCATAAACACTCACCAAGAATATCAAAACGACTAGAACTCAGCGCCAGCCACTCTCTGGGTTGGGTTTTTCACGCAGAGGGATGTTTTATTCATGCCTTTGTCATTATTTAATTGACGTTTATTTAACAAGGAAAATTAAAGGTTGAAAACACAGGTGATTGCTTCCACTTGGCAAGCAACGGGGATCCAAGAGACTTTTGCATACTATTATATAAACGATTTTTTTTTTTTTTTGAATAGGGCCACTTTTTAAACTCAGAGAGCACCCAGGAGGTACTTAGTTAAATTCTCTGATGACACTGCCTTGCTGTCGATTCTCAGTGCACAGCATGGCGCTCAATAACTTTATCATTTGGTGCAATGGCCACTTGGATTTAGATGTTATATAAAAATTAAAAAAACAAGGAACCTGAAGGTTTGTTGTTTGTTTCTTCTTAGAAATATCAGGGGGGGCATCTTTTGTCAACCAACTTAAAGCTGGGGAACCTGACTTTTTTTGCTACCACACAGTATATTGTAAACACAGCAAAAAACAGACCATGCTGCATTGTCTTCACCTAAATGTAGCAATTGCTTTGAGCAATGAAAGATGGAAATTGAATCGAAAGTCTGGCGTCACCAGCCTGACTCCATGTATGAGATACATAGGAAGACAGTCTTGGATGGCTTTCAAATTCGAGACTAGAGAACGGATGAACAAACCCATCGTAAAACAATCAGAGAAACACGGATGTGACGTAAATGCAGTAGAAATGACTTTTTAAAAAGAAAAACCTCCAGAGCAGCCAGTTGTTGTGGTTTTAAGGACAAGTTCAGCTCATTCAAAACAGAATATAAGGCAGTGCTAAAACCTCGCTCCGTTGCGGCCGCCATCTTGACTAGTTTGTTGGCTGAAAATGAAGCATCGCTAACTCCCGCCTCCCGCGCTGTGATTGGCCCGGTAGCATTCTCACCAGAGTTTGAGCCAACCATCGACGCGATCCCAGACTGTCTTTCAATGTATCTCATACATGGAGTCGGGCTGGTGACACCAGGCTAGGTCCGCCCTGCTTCACTTTGCCACTGCTGAAAACTGTGCACATGCCTGAAACTTGCATATTATTTATTTCCGTGAACAATTTGGGG
This sequence comes from Lesueurigobius sanzi, assembly GCA_900303255.1. Classification (NCBI taxonomy): domain Eukaryota; kingdom Metazoa; phylum Chordata; class Actinopteri; order Gobiiformes; family Gobiidae; genus Lesueurigobius; species Lesueurigobius sanzi. Next base: position 1,786 of record OMNZ01076845.1, read on the forward strand.
GTGCAGGAGGGATTGTGAGTGTTAGGGCAGAAACTTACCTATTCATAGACAATAGAGAGGTAACGAGCCCTAATTAAGTATGAATATGCTAAGATGTTTGCCAACCTTTAGTACCAAGAGAGGAGGGACTAAGAGGTTAACTCCTCCTTCTGGCCTCGAGCGTGTTAAGTCTCGCTGAGGAAGATCTTATAAAAGTAAGATCGAAACGTCCTACCCTTCAACTACAGAGTACAGATGAAGACTGAAGAATCTTTGCCTATGATAACCTATTCATAGTTTGAAAATAGGAACAATTAGGTACCCCAGCTTTAATTGTGGTGTCAGCACTGCAGCTGTTGTCAAATGTGGCCTGGAAAGACTGTGTTTCCTGACAAAGTTGACCTGAATATGAATCATAGTAAGCTTTGAAGCCATACATACTTTCTTGTATCAACTTTAGCCATCACTTAGTTCTACTTGAGCAATGTGCATATACTGTACGGGTTCCACCAATAAACATGGGAAATAATTGTTGGGGTAATTTTGAAATCACCCTTGATGCCTGTCGGCTTCGTTTTATTCTGGAACAGAGCAGCGTTCAGGGCAGTCGTGAGTGTGGCATGGTAATGAGTTTCTAATCAAATGAGCAGAAGTGTAAACAGGCTGTAAACACAGCCCACATTTCCACAGAGAGTGAGAGAAGAGCAGCCTCTTCAAGCCACACCAGAGTCCAGCGCTCCAACTGTCCGTGCTTGGTTTCACAACTCAATCACTCAAAGGAAGAAGGGCTATCAAACAGGAACACTTTACCTTACAGTCAGGATGTCCTGTATTCACTGACTATAGGTACTACCACTGAAAGTATTGCGTTCGCAAGTGTTTGCATGCTCTCCTCTTGTTTGGATGTTTTCTCCAGGTGCTCCAGTTTCCCCCATCAGCCTAAAACATGCACAATAGTCTAGTCTCAAGCTAGATAGTGCTGACAAACCCTAACTCTGGAACTGGAGATCCTCAGATCTATGAAAACAATAAAGCACACATTAAACACAAAACCTCACTCTTAACCTTTTGTAATTGTTTTGTTTTTGTGCTGGCTGACCTATAGTAAAATACTGTAAATAAATAATTCTCTACAGAAAGAGGTGGTGACCAGAGAAGCCGCATGTCTTTGAATGTAATCAGAGGTCATTAATTAGACGGTACAAAGTGCTAATGGCCTCTGTTGAAAGATTAACATCCAGTTTCATTTAGCAAACTGTCAAAGCCATAACAAATGAGACCTGCTCCCGACCACCAAATGGATGAGGCTATTTCCTGAAGCTCCTGCTGGGCACCGTGAGGGAAAGAGGACGTATGCCAGAGAGTGGGTGCCCTCACATAAAGGGGCGTCAGCTAGGAGACATTTAAAAGTGCACTTACAGTCTGGAATAGCCACAAACTCTTCAAAATGAAAGTAACTCTGCGTGTATATATGTTGTGCTGACGGCTCTGGTGCACTGGTGCTAAAGATAAGAATATTGTTGAGGGATGGATCAATACGGAGATGCTCTGCTGTCAAAGTCACATGTCCCGACTCGGATAGTGTCAGGTGAGTGGAAGGGGGAGATAGAGGCGCACAATACAGCCCTGTGTGTTGCAGTGGAGGTGAACTAGACTACTCTGAACATAGCACTTATAGGTACACCTTTAGGCAAATCACAAAAACGATACCAAGGAAAACAAAATGACTTCATACCTTCCATCAGGCTGTGCTCGACAACAAGTAACAAGCTCAAGCTCATCACAGATTGACTCCAAAAAGTAATACACCTCAAGAGTTTACTGATAGGAATTTGGTTTCTGTTGCCATTCTGTGACCCTGCATACCCTCTATAGTTAGATATGGAGCAGGTGTCCAGGTAAAGTGCAGGGTCAAAAGGGGAGAAGAGTGAGGAGACCCACTAGGGAAAGGGTTTCAGGGGAGACTGAATCTTATTTGTATAGGGCTCACCTAAAGCTTCACACAAGGAGATGTTCATTTACATGCTGGACGGTGGTAAGCTGCATTTGTAGCCACAGTTGCCCCTGGGGTAGACTGACAGAAACACGGCTGTAGTGAACACACATACATTTTTTTTTTAATACAGTGTACATAAGAGATGTACAGTTTATACAGTTTTATTGATAGATGCTAAGAGACACTTATTTTATTGTATCAGTGTTAGCTTTTTCAATTTAGTTTATTATCCCATTCCAGTATTATTACTTCTGTTTGCAAACCTTTCCTGACTTTTTGCACCTCCCTTGTGTGATCCTGCCCTAGGAGCTGTTGTAACAAGTAAATTTCTCCATTATCTTAACTTATCTGCGCCAACGGACCCTTCGAACACCACCAACCACTCACACAGGCAATGGGTGAAGTTTCTTGTCCAGAAACAACAGTTTGCAGCTGCGGGAATCGGGATTCAAACCCCTGACCTTCTGATTATGAGATGACCCGCTATACCATCGGTCGCCCCAGGGTGCAAAAATTAACATGGTTTGAGCTGGTTTATGGTTAATATTATGTATTATGTACATCATTATATTTACTGTAGGTTTTACACATGAAATAGACCAAATGCAAATGAACGATGAGTTGTGTTTTTTGTTTTTACAAGCAGTATTAAACAGTGTTGGCTTAAGTCAATCAAAAATACATGATTGTTGTCAGTGGGCAGGGTTTTACCAAGATTAACATAGCCATTGTTTGGACCCAATTCCAAACTAAAATGATGAGTTTCAACAGTCAGCAAAAACAGTGAATCATCCACATACTTCCCCTGCCCTCCATCCCAGATAATGACCCCACATTCTTTTTCTCAAACAGAGCTAGATTTAGCATGTCGGCCTATAAGAGCAACAAACACCTAACATTAAGTCAGTCTTTAATCAAATCTACACAAATGGTGGTGGCATGACAGGGAATAGAATCTGACACAGCTAATTACTGGCAGACCAGGAACCAAACCAGAAGCTCTGCGGAGCATCACAAGGGTCAGTGCCTTCATCCAGTTAGGTGGAAAAAGCACCAATTAACCTCCTGCCACCCGCTCCCTCGCACCGTTAGCCTCGCACAGCTCCACGTCTGACTCTCGACAGTCAACTCGGTGGTAGCAAACCGCAAGCCAACATCGCCATGTGCTCGGAAATTTAAATACCAGACTCTGAATGGCCTTGATGAAATCTCTATAAAGCTGCAAACCATTATACAGCTAGCATCTTTCTTTCCGTCTCCCCATTGGAGGAGCAGACACGCAGGAGCCAGTAGTCATGGTAACCCCTTCCTGAGTAAACTTACGCTTGTGTATTTGAACAAGCCCACAAAAAGACACAATGTTTTTAATAAATACTTTATGGAGAAGAGATGCAGGAGCGGCTGTGAGACAGAGTGAAGTGTTTGAAGGTTTTTTTCTTTTTTTTTGTACAAGGTCAGTTTGAAAGCTCAGGATGCAGCGGAGCTTGGATTACCTTAATGCTGTTAATGTGTCTGTCTGGCTCGGCTCGTGCGCAAGAATGAGGCAGCAAACACATGCTGCTGTAACTCACAACCCCCCATGAACCCCCTTATCTGGCAACATAAAGTCTTCTAATTAACAGAGTAATTAACTCAAATGATGAGCAAATCTATGTACAAAACATGAATCAAAGTTGAAATGATGTTGCTTGACTTGACGGGTGGTTCTAAACAAGCAGAACTATTTGCGATTCATTATTTGGGAGTATTAATATGGTAGTATGGCATGGTATAGTAACAATTCATGTTTTGCTTTGTGTTTTCTTTTTTTTTAAAGCAGTCCATTGCTCAACCTTTTCTGGCATGTTTGTATAAGTGCTCAGTGCTCAGCCATCCGGGAATTTTCCTTCATAGCAGAGCTTTCCAAGCACAGCAGTTAGCGCATGTGCTTCACTAGAAGGTCCCGGGTTTGATCCCCAGGGCAGACGGGACCTTTCTGTGAGTAGTTTGCATGATCTGTCGGCGTAGGTTTCCTCTGGGTGCCCCTGCCGCTACAACATGTGCAATAGTCCAGGATGAGGTGTTCATTAACATGCACTGTCCCAACCAAATAAATTCAATGCAATTATTCAACTGAGGATGATTCACCTGTTATTTCACACTTCTCTAACGTGATCTGAAACATTCTCAACCCAAATAAGTCACGCTTCTTCTTTCTTTGGCATCTTTATCTTTATTTGTTTTTAGCAGTATTTCTAATTGCGCCATTTAAACTGATAAAATGTTCTGAAAATACATACATACATTTTGGCATATAAAATTATCCATATTGAATTAAAAAGACAAGAATAAATCAATACAGAAGAGTCTAGTTTGATGAGGCTAATAATATTATGCAAAAAGACACACAGTTTTGACACAGCTGTATTCACAATATTGGATAATTGGACACATAACTTTGCATTGATGTTTGTGTTGTTGAAGTAATGATCCGTCATCTATACATCTAAAAAGATGGATGATGATTTTGTTGATGTCATAAGCACAGTCCCAAAAAAACATGACAAGCTAATCCTAATGACATGTCCCCTGCGCAGTCTATGTGAGTGAATGGCCGTCACAGACCCAGCCACATCTTTCCCCGTCGCTTCCTTAAGCATGAGCAGGGAGCACTGCAGATGTCAAAGTGTGAGCAGATAACAAGGGGAAGGGGCGAGAGGTGGAGATGAGTGGAGCCTGTGTCACATTAGCATTCACACCCGCTCCTATTGACAAGGTCATCTAAACACAGCTTATCTCTGAGCATCAACCAGATTCAATACAAAACCTATACACAGTCGTGTCTTCCCCCGCGGGTGCTGCTGCACCACTGCTTAGTCTCTCTCACAAAAGAAAAGACAGGGGGAACTAAGCAGCAGGTTGTCAAAAGGCCGTGTTCTGGCTTTAAGCTTTGAAAAGACAATTGTGAGGAAGGTTTAAGACCTTCAAAAGCAGACTTTAACTTAGACGTTCTCACTTGCATATCCGTGCATGAAAAGGCGTGCAGTACAGGACACATGCTGTAGTAGGGATAGATAGGCTATAAAAGCTTTTAAGTTTTTCAATAGAGGTGGAGTGCACATATTTACCAAGAGGTGTTCGACTTAACAGTGAAAAGAAAGACATCTCCATTCAACATTGAGAAAGGAGAGCGAATTCAAGTTTGTTTACATCCAAAGTCATCACAAAAGTGGCATAAATATTGCACACACTTATCATACATTTAGCTTTGAGTGAGGTTTGTGAATGTGCTTTGATGTCGACCTTCTGCCCACTGTCTGAAGATGAAAGGCATACCTCCAAGATATGACTCCAAGCAAAAACTACATGAAAATAAAGTTGGCCTACAACACACAATCGTGAGAAGGATTCCTCAATCACCTGCTGCCTTGTCAGGGCAACTGCCAGACACTTGATGAAAGTTTTGTTTTGCCTACCTTGAGTGAGCGTCCCCATGAGGAAGCGGTAGAAATAGCGAGCCACTTTGGTGAGCTGCCTCTTGCATCTTTTCCTGCACTGGCTCATCCTGGTGCCGTTTTGGAAGGAGAAGAAGTAGTGTACAAAGGGTGTAGGCAAGGACAGCCACAGTCAGTCTGCTCTCAAGGTAGGCAATAGTGAGATGAGAGTGCAAGTCCGCTACTGCTGCTCTCTCCTCTCCTTCCCTCCTCACTCCTTGTTCCTCTCCCCTCCACCTGTAGGGCGCTGCCTGTCAATCACCCAGCCGCACTTGGGCTCCACCCCCCCCCGCCCCCCCCGCCCCCCCCAGCCAGCCTTTTGATTGGCCCGGAGCGGGGAAAATTACAGGCTGGTGCGCACGTGCTTGGGCGTGCATGTGAGATACTACGGAGAGGCTGTGGCAGTCTTGAGTGGCAGGTGGTGGGAATTTTTTTTTTTCACCTTCGCAGAGATGTTGTTGTTTTCCAGATTTTTACAGGAGAAAGTGAGGAGCGGCGGTGGAAGGGCGCATGGAGTGACAGCGCGCAACAAAGCAATCTATTAATTAGCCTCACGTGCTACGCCTATTGGTCCGGCTATCTGTGTGGAGATGCTTTCCCAGTCCCCATAGTCATTAAGAGTGCTCCGGCTGGGATGAAAGATGAGGCGGTCAAATTAAAAGTGCGAGATAAAAGAAAGTAGTGAGAACAGGAAGAATGCCGTACTTAATGTGAAAATAAAGTGCTGAAAGCTTGACAGGGTTTGTGGATAAATAGGAGCTCTCCACGGCGGCTGGTAACAAATTATTATCGGTGAGCGGACAAGGAGGACGAGAGAACAGAGGAGGAGAGGGGAGGGGCGTGTGAATCCACTGGGAATGAGCAGAAAGGTATTTATGAAAAGCCTTTCTGTCTGTAGTCATTACACCATACAGCAATGATAAGGAACCAGTGAGATTTAAGTTATAATTCAGAATCATTTATTTATTCTATAACTTTACAAAATAAGGAGAGAGAAATTTTAAAAGTGAATGACCACTGTTTAGTGGTTGTGCAAAGCCATTTATTGCCAAAGAACTGAGTTTACTCTTTTGAAATCATAATGAAACCGAAAGTTAGTACCAAGAGAGGTGGGACTTCTGAGGTGAGGTTAACTCCTCCCACTGGTTTCCTCTTCAGAGAACCGCAAGCGTGTGAAGTCATCATTCGCCGAGGAAGATCTTTGGATTAAGATCGGAACGTCCTACACTTCACCTCCACTGCACAGATGAAGACTGACGAATCTTTGCCGACGATGGGCAACTCCTGTACGACTGAGAACCTACACAGAAAGAAACCACTCAAATGTCCCTGAGCTAACGTTTACATGACCTTCAACAACTGCCAGGAAAATGGAAAAACTCACTTCAGCTGAAATACAGGACTCTCTGAAAAAATGAGGTTTGTTTCAAGATGCACAATATGTAAACGTTTGATCTGGGAGATTTGGCTAGTTTCTCTAGTTGAAAAGCGTAAACAAACTTTTTGACAATAAATGGCTTCACGCAACCACTAACCATGAGTGAAATAAAGGTTTTTGTGTCATCATTCATATTGTATCTGGGTATGTAAACTTTTGAGCACAACTATATATCGGTCTGCACTGCCAACTCTGATACAGTATTCATTTTCATATACATCACATCCCGTTCAACCTCTGATTTTGTTTTCTTTTTCTCTTGCTCCCCAGAGTTTATTTTATCCAGTGTACATAAGAGATGTACAGTTAATTGACAGATGCTAAGAGACATTTATTCTATTATTATTAGCTGTTTGCAAACTTATTTACCTCTTTGATGGGAGATATCCTGACTTTTTTGCACCCCCCTGTGAAATCTTAAGAGCTAAATTTCTCCATTGTGAGATCAATAAAGTCTTTTAATTTTCTCATTATGTATTTTATATCACATTTATTGGCTGATTTGTTGGATTTACCTCACATTAACTGATCTTCTGTTCACTATGTTGTATATTTTTCTTTTCTTTTTTTGTTTTTTACTTACTATTGGTGCTCAACGTAAAATTGCCCACCTAAGACAAATAAAGCTTTTTGAATCAAATGAATTAGAGCAACCTGTACAACTGGTAGCCTAACCCTTATATAATGATAACTTTAAAAAGGTTACTAACCATGTAAATGTATATGTAACATCAGTGATCAGTTTCTAGGTCCAGCTTTTTTTACTGGAAGCTCCTTTCAATGCGGAGATTATACAGACTCTGCTCCCTCGTGTCATCCCTTCCCTATTTACACATACAGTACAATGAGCCCATCCTATTGGCCCCACTCCCCTCTGTCCGTGGAGCTTTATTAAAAACCATTATCGTTGTTATGGCAACCCCTTGACCTCCATGGATTTTTTTGTTTTCTTCACATGTCTTTGGTGAATCGGTGGTGCCTTCGGAGTAAGAGGGCAGTCTCTAAATGCAATTATTAAACAACAAATAAGATAAGAGACAAGAAGAGAGGAAGAGAGAAAGAGAGAGATGGAGCAGATGGTACAGACTTTCTGAGGTAGAATTAAAGATTGTATTAGGATTAGTGGCTAATTAATGACTTCACCTCCTGGTTTTCCATTCCGGGATCACGTGTGCGGTTCATCTCGATGCTATTTTAGGAGCTGCAAGTTTAAGAAAGGGGAAAGTCTATTTTAAGCAACCTCGGCTACTGGAGGCAAAACTAAAATGTTTATTTACTGCGGCAAATGAGCAACAGCGGGGTCTGGTAAAATATTGATGCCATACAGAACAGAATTCAAGTTCTATTCACTAGTGAATAGAATGGTGAAAAGTTCAACATAGGGTTTAACGCAGTGTTCAATTTATACTTTTTTTGGCGTTTTCTTTTTGGTTGTAGGTTTTGATGGGGCAGGAAAGTACAGGGGTGAAAGGTGGGTAGAGACATTCAGCAAACTGTTACAGCCGGGACTCGAACCTATCCACGCAAACGCCAAAGGAGTGTCTGGAGCACCAAGATAATATGTCTTATAACTTGAAAGAACGCTAATCTATTTACTGTATGTAGAATAAGTAAATGTAGTTCAATGTGTGATTCCAAATACACAAAAGGAAGTGAAGGCAATATGACGGCAATGGACTAATACTACTACATACTGTGTCAGTACAGGAGTTGTCCATTGCACCCTACAGAGTACAGATTACATGCCTACAGAGTACAGATGAAAACTGAAGAATTTTTGCCTACTAGTACATACTGTACATGAATGAAACAAATAACATAACAATAGGTTTGTTGGAGAGCAGCTGCTAATGGAACTCTATGGGAGAGAATCAGTTTTTGAAAGAAACTTCCAAAAATAAAATTGACAGAAGTTAAACTTGATCATTATTTGATAGTGATTGGATTCACAAACCTGTCCTGTTGGTCCTTTCCAACATCATGCAGATTTTTTTTGTCACCACCTTTGGACATCTGTACGAGAAAATAATTTGACCTTAGTGCATATGTGCTGAGAGAAAACTGGCCCTAGCCTGGCCTTAGCCAAACCGGTGAACTCCCAATTATCATTTCCCTACATGCTACGTCTGGGTCTGATCTCAGTAGCCGTGATACATAGGTTGAATTTCATCCTAGCCATTCAACGAGCGGGGAGGCGGACGTTGTCGGTGACATCATACGTCACGACCAAACCCTAGCGATTGGGTAAGATCAGATCCAATCGTTTCAAACTTTCAAAGGAGTTCACCCCTCCCACCTGAAAACAGAGCTAAATTGTGAAGATCCAGACCCTCTGTACGAAATGAGTACGAGGGTGTGGTAAGACCAGGCTAGATTGGCCCAGGAATTACAGAGAAATTAGCAACAGACTGTATTTTGAAAGTCACCATAGTTACCTCCAAATAATGTTCAGCTGCCCTCCAAATTTTAAACTATAGGCTCTTTATAATGTTGTGATGCCACGTGAACGCAACCTATTCTGCTTATATTTCATCAACAAAATATTCCTAATAACTTAAGTAATTTTCCCTCTTAATACAGTGAAGAAAGTAAGTATTTGAACACCCTGCTATTTTGCAAGTTCTTCCACTTAGAAATCATGGAGGGGTCTGAAATGTTCATGGTAGGTGCATGTCCACTGTGTGAGAGATAATCTAAAAAGAAAAATCCAGAAATCACAATCTA
>OMNZ01076853.1:2766-13455 GCA_900303255.1 Lesueurigobius sanzi
CTGGCCACGCCCCATTATGTGACATCACATTCCAAAGCTCTATAGCTGCATCTGAAATGGGAACAACATAGCTCCTTCCTCCTGTTCCTTAACCTTTGAGAGCTATGTCATGGGGTCAACATTACGATCCCTCAGCAGTTAAGTACAGGAGCTTCAGCTGCGCATTTGCACCAGTCTGAACCTTCCTCACTCAGCGGAAACAACGGGGGAAGTTACGTCTCCAAGAGCTGATTAAAAAAAAAACTCAATTACCCACACTCGTGACTACAAAAAAATACTCTTTATTCAACTACACACCACTGACTCAGATTGTCAACAGGTGTTCAATAAAAGGCACTTTATAAACCTCACACAACCATCACTGACTCTGAAAGTTTCAAACATGTGCCACTGTAAATATATGAAGGCAGACAGAAAACAGAAAATCAGTTTTAGACTCACCTCTATCACAGATATAAAATGCTCTGGACAAATATTCACCAAATCCTGTCCTTTGGTTCATCATCAGAGCCGCTTTAAGGCACAGGGAGCTGCTCCTCTGCATGTTATTATCGGAGCTTTCAGCACGTGGCTAATTTGTACTGTATATTAAGCTTTGATTCTAAACTAAAACAAAAGCAGTGAAAATGCTTTGTTTAGTCCATATACTGCAGCGATCTTTACAGAGTGAGGCTGCTCTGTGGAGGCTCTGGGCATTTATTTTGTCACCTTTATAAAGTTTGTCTTGTGCAGATCATTTAACTGAATTAAACGTGTGTCAATCAATCATGAACCGCGTCCGTGCAGAGGTCAGTCATTTTCGCAAACACTCGAAAACGAGGACTGTGCAAAGGATTGTGGGATGCCTCATAGCTCCTGACACTGGTGCTAAAGAAGCTATGACAGGAAGCATCACTGCTCCTTTCCTTGCTACTTCCTAATTGAACTGGCGAATTTAGACGCTGCTTGTCCTGGCGGTCGATGACGCACGTCCGGGTCAACGATAAGGAGAAGGAGCTTCCTCTGCTTATTTTTCTCATTTTAGATGCAGCCTATCTCTGGGGACGTCACACAATCATTTGAACCAATAGGGTGACAGACCCGAAATTCAAACGCTGTATAGAATGTTAACCTGAAGAGGGCGCCACACAGGCGGTTTTAAGCACAAAAGTTAGATTTCAACAAATGTGCAAAAATGTCAAAGTAATAATCGAGACATGTATGTAACACTATTAGACATACAGTTAATCAGCAAAAACAAAGTTGATTTGGAGGTTTGTTGCTCTTTAAGGCTTGTATTTCACCGTTAGAAATGCAAATAGGATCTTTATTTGTAAGCCTAAATTACTTTACTGACTGAAAATGGGCCTTCTTGTTGATTCTCTGGAGTCAAATGTTAGCTACAAGTACAAAAGTGTTGTGCTGTGAAACTTGCCACAGTAAGGGCTACTGGGTATTAGCTCTGCAAGATGTCTAAACCTTTGCTCAGGCCTTTTTCCTTTAATATTATTTAAATAAAATCAGATTTCTTTTACATGCACCCCACTGTAGATAGATAGATAGATAGATAGATAGATAGATAGATAGATAGATAGATAGATAGATACAGATAGGCAGGTAGGTAGATACTGTAGATAGGAAGGTAGATGGCAATCTTGGTGTTAAAATGATCAGAACAACTCCAGTGGAAGAGTTTAAACAACATGGGGATTAGCTCTAAAATGATGGCATGACACAAAGCTACAACATACATTGAACTTCCTTCGTCCAAACCCAAATGTCGCCATCACGGTGGCATTACTGAGCTCTGTGTCCCATGTGTCCAGGCTGTCGCGACGAGGCAAGACGGTCATCTTCTCCATCCACCAGCCCCGCTACTCCATCTTCAGGCAGTTTGACCACCTGACGCTCATGCACAAGGGCGAGGTGGTGTACGCGGGCGCAGCAGAGCGGGCACTCCAATACTTCAACGACCTGGGTATGGCCATCCGTCTCCTGGCACTCCAGCTTTTAGGATTTGTCAGTTTGGCCTAAGGAAGACCTCTGTGTCATCTTCCAGGATATCAAATCGAGGCCTTCAACAACCCTGCAGACTTCTTTATGGACGTCACAAACGGAGAGTCCAAGTCAACACTGGCACCGTTTAACACAGGTAAATCCTGCACTTCTCTGGTAACAGATTTAATTACATAACAGTTATGTTTAGTCTTTTGTTTTTTGTTGATTTAATCAATTACTCCCAGATTTAGTCTAGTGTTAGCTATTAAAATGCTTGCTATTTTAGTTAACGTAGCCAACCCAATTTTTTTGTGAATTGTATTGATGCTGGTGTACCTGCAGAGGTGGGTATCCATCCATTTTCTTCTGCTCTATCTGGGGCTGGGTCACTGAGGCAACAGTCTGAGCAGAGATACTGAGACTTCTCTATCCACGCACACCTCCTCCAGCTCTTCATCTGGATCCCAAGGCGTTCCCAGCTCAAAGGCATAGTCCTTCCAGCATGTCTTAGGTCTTTCCGGAGCCCTCCGACCACCACCAACCACTCACACATATTCACACACATAACCTGTATTCAGGTTGTGAAGACATTTCTTTCATGCCACCATTCTTTATATACCTCGTAGTTTAAATTTAAATTAGTGCCAATAAATGAAGATGTTGTCATGTAGCTGTGCAAGTCCTAACCAAACCTGCTCTTGCTGCTAAAATGAAACAGTTCAAAATAAAAAAACAACGACAGCTGCCGGGAAAAATGCTAATCTGCACAGGAAAAGTCTGAGTGTGGGCAGGACCATAACAAGTTTGGTGAAAGTTCTGGGACAATAAAACTCATATGAACTTTATGGATTAGGCCTGCTTCGTGTGATGTATGTCGGAGTGTGGGGTGATTGGAGTACAGAAGAGGGAGACATGAGCAAATGAAACAAAACGTCTCTCCAGGTACGTATTTGATGAAAGGACAGTGATAAAACTGTCTTCAAGGCTCTGAAAAAATTGATTTAATCCAACACAGCCTGGTTGAAGCGTAGTTGTTAGCAGCTAAGCTAACCTCAGTGTTATCTTTGTCTTCCACTCCACAGAGGAGGGCCACAATTTGCTGGCCCCTACGTTCCGTCAGTCCCAGCTGTGCATAACCGTGCTGGAGGAGCTGGAGCGAGTGGATCAGGGCGTTACGATGGGGAGCAAGAGCAAGAGCATCGACTACCCCACCTCCTTCCTTTACCAGGTCTGGACACTTCAGAATCAGAATATATTTTATTGTCATTGTCAGGGAAAGGATTCACAAACTAGGGATCTTCTTCAGTGCAACATGATACACAAAATAATGATAATTGAGAACTATAATTAAGAAGGGACAGCTGTGATCCGACCTGCACGCCCCCGGGTCCTGGATACGTTTAGGAGGATCGGTTGTGATGTCATTTTTTGTGTTTCGTAGCATCACGTGATTGTGTGGCAAGAAGGACGAATAGCGTAGCCTAGTAGTTGGATTGTTTTGCGCGTTTGAAAGAGGATTTAGCGAAGCAGATGGTTCACTCTTGCTGTGTGGCCGATTGTAACGTGTGTATTGTTGGGGGCCTGATAAAAAGGTTTTGCGAATTCCCTTTGAAAATGACTGCGAAAAACAAAAGAAATGGGGCGATCAGGAGATTAAACCCAGACAAAGACAGCCTGGATACCTGCAGCAACTGACAAAGTTTGTGTAACTAGTATAAAATCCACAGATTCATATTGTTTTGGTGGTACAACAGCCACTACACTTCCTTGAATAAATAATGATCATTGAGCAGTGATGATTCCGCTGTTCTCTTTGGCGACCACCCACGGGAGATGATCTGACCTGTGCTATTAGCACGATCACGGCTTTCTGTTTCGCAGAAGAGATTGGCCCAACTTTCCTTGAAACAAAATAATGATAGACTTCCCGACTTCCAGAAAGCCTTTAATTGTTCATGAGTGAAGGGTCCAGGGCTTTCTTAATTAGGAATAAATGTCTCCCCAGCAGATTTGTGGCCAAGACAGAGACGAGTTGGACCAATGTTTGTCATCATCCCGGATCTCATACGGGCTTTGAATAACTTCTATTTTGTCTGCAATACAGATTTTTAGCTTCTGTCTAAACCTCCTCCGGTCTTCAGACGTTAAAGTGCGTATATATTGGAGATTTTGCCGCTAACTCTCTTGGAAGTGTTCGTCGTGCCCACCATTGTGTGCCACCCAACCACTCACGTATGCTCACAGATCACAGATGTCAACAAAGATCCTCCTATAGAGAGAGATGGGAGTCTACAGCCAATCACCTTCTCAGCAGCACGCACAATGCGCTGCAGTCTGTGTCTGTCTGTGGCGCCAGCGTACGTGATGGAGGAGGTGAGGATGGACTCGATGGTGGCCGTGTAGATCTTGGTCGGCAGCTTGAGTTTCCTCAGCTGCTGCATGCACTGTTGCACTTGTCAGCTTTCTACAGACAGCATGCACGCAGCAGCCAGCAATAGATAGGGTTCATGTTGTAACAAATTATTTTAAAATCCGTTCAACAGGGCTGTATAACTCCACTCAAAGTCATAAATCCTCATAGTAATTCCAACTCGTTAAAGTAATTTCCACAGAGGCCCAAACGCTGTCAAACTCAGAGAAATCCAATACAAGTTAGATCATTTATTATCCGCGACAAGATATAATCCACTGATAACGAGATCCAGAGCTGATCGTCTTTCCTGCAGGAGAGAGATAAAGCTCCAGCATCCCAGCAACATCTCATTTTATACTGTCCATAAGCCATACACTTTTCTGGTCTTCCTTTGTCTCTGTCTCAAGTCCATGCCCCCAATGATACAGACCCTGCTAACTTCACCCTTCCTCAAGCTGTGCCTGGTTGATCTCCAATTCCACCACGGATGTCCTGTTGTGCTGATGCAGCACTTTTCCCCCTCCTCACCCCCTTGTTGCTCCCTGCCTCCTCTACTATACTACATTGTTCTATAACCAATGAAATAAAGGTCCTCATTACCTGTAACCCACTCTGTAGCCCTAACCTATAAGGCCAAGATGTCCCACACTTCTTTCTTAACATGTCAAGCCTAAACCTACTAAACAATTATGGCTAAAATTCAACATAAGGTGCACCGTGCCACACTACTACAGAAAATACATACGTTTTAGATACCATTCTAAAACGTGAACGCAACCAATGCCAACCAATCAGTTGGAGCAGGGCCCACTACATCTCTATGGTTTAACGTCCTCTCTACTGGCTAACATCATGCACGTGTTTTTGAATATCGTCACCACCTCATATGTACTTCATAACTAACACGTTTAATAGAGTCTTAAACTTACACAATGTCACTTTTTTAGTTTTCAGTTAGTTTTCATTGAATCATAATCTGAAATGATTACACAAATGTTTTTATGATCAATTATGAGACTTTACAATGTTATATCATTTAATTGGCTGTTACATACTTGTTTGACCGCTGGGTGAACTCCTTTATAACCATGACACCGTAATAAACCATGTGTGTTTTAACCAGGAGGGACAAATCCAGACCAGTGACATGAATAGGTATTGATTGGACAGACCTGGGGTGGTCGGGACATCGTGGATGTGACAAAGATAAAGAAATGTTGTATCAAAATAAAATTTAAATAATAATACCAATAATCTTTTACTGCAGTGTATTCTGTAAAGGTGCACTGCGTAACATTTCAACCAATAAATAGAATATAGGTAATTTACATAAAAGCCTTATTTTAAAGATAAAAGACACACATTTTTCCCTCATACTTATGTCAGAAGTTTCAGATTGATATCCCTACATTCATTTGTTTTCCCTCTTCACCTGCAGAGTCTGGCCTAAACATGAGTGTGTTTGTGTTGAACAGATGCGAGTGGTGTGTGCGCGCACCATGCAGAACGTCCTGAGGAACCCCCAGACCTCATACGCTCAGCTGGCCCTCAACATCTTCTTCGCCATCTTGGTGGGGCTCATCTACTTCCAGATGCCCCTGGAGCTGCCCCAGGCTCTCCAGAACAGGTACACAAGGGCCATGTGCTGTGTCTGAGTGCAATATGCATCATAATCACATGATAAGGCGAGACACGGCAGGTGAATAGAAAGAAAAGACCTTTCACCAAGCCCCGCCTCCCTTAGTTCGTGTTGCTAGCTCCGTCAGACAATGATAGCAAACTGTATAGACGGGTGGTAAACTGGTTTTATCGATGCTAATAAGCCAGCAGGCACCACTCCTGATGTGTTTTTGGTTTTGGGAAGGGTAGAAACACGTCTCGCTTCAACATTTTGTCAGAAGTCTAAAGTTTGTCGGACCCTGCTTACATAGTAACCATTGCTAGGATGATTAGACAATGACCGTTTTGGAGCAGGGGTCAATTGAGGGGATTGAGCGGAGCAACGAAAAGGTTAACACCCCCTTTTCGGTGACACCAGAGGCCCCGTCCATTGAGATTAATCTGTGATGCTTATGGTAAAAATCTTTGATGTTATGGATTTACTGTGGCTGTTTAAGTTCAGGTCTGAACCCATTATTGCTTCTGGATTTCTAACCTGACTTTTAGATTTTAGAACGAACCACTATTATGCAGGATATGGCCACTTTGAAGAATCTTCCATACTTTTGTGCTCGTTCAGCACCACTGAGCCCATTCCTTTCTAACTAACTTACTCCTGACAGAGGTGGAGCCTTCTTCTTCCTCATCATCAACATGGTGTTTGGAAACCTGTCTGCTGTGGAGCTCTTCATCAACGAGAGGGCCATCTTCATGTGAGTACAACACACTCCCTTCACTCACACGACACTTCGTACAGCAATTAACGTTCATGTGGATGCCTTGTCGTCGCAGTCACGAGAACTCCAGCGGCTACTATCGCACCTCCGTCTACTTCCTGTCCAAGATCTTTGCAGATCTTTTGCCGAACCGCATCATCCCCATCTTCGTCTTCTCCGCGATCGCCTACTACATGATGGGTATGTGTGGTAATGGCCAGCTCAGCAAATGTACAGGGGACCCAACAACATGTCTGCTTAGGTTATTTTACAACAACAATGTTTTCCATTTGCCCTGAGTTCAAAATGGCTGCCACTTTGGATTAAAAAAAATGGCTGCCATGAACTTTTTTTGGTCAGTCTCTCTTCATAACAATAATACAACTTCTAAATAACCTAGAGCTTTTATTTCTTTACACTTTGGGCGAGACACAGCAGGTGAAACAAGTTTGTTTTCTTCTTGAGGTTTTAGTTTTTAGGTTGTAATGATTTTGCTCAATTTATTATGTAAAAATATTGTCTTTGTGGGAAACGCCAACCAATAAAGTCTGCCCTGATGTTACAAAACTTAGAGCCCCTTTTCTCAAAAATTCTATTTTCATTACACACATTGCACTCCAACAGACTCACAACTTTATGGTACTTTTTCAGAGGGATTTTTCAATATCTAATTCTTGCCTGATTTATTTAGAATCATTAATAACTCGTTTACTCAAAAACTAGACCCAAAATCCTCTCTGAACAAATCTTTGTAACTAAAAAGTAGACAAAATGAAACCTTAAATTTATACCTGGCTCTATCCTTTTTTTTATTTTGAATGGAAATGTAAATAATCACATTAATCCTGTTGTTGTTTGTGTATTGCAGGTCTGAAGCCTGACTTCGAGGCCTTCATGTGCTTTGCTCTGAACATGTCTCTGGTCAGTCTGGCAGGAGTGGGGCTGGCCTTCCTGGTGTCGGCCAGCGTGTCCTCCTTCGCCATGGCTAACATCCTCATCGCGCTGCCGTTCGTCTTCATGATGGTGAGGCTGAGTTACATCCATGGTGGCCGTCGCACTCTTCCACACTGGTATTCATTTGTGGGGTCTGTGGGTGAAGGGGAATTATTCTTTGTGTACATATGTTCTTATCTCTTGGGTTGGGTGGGGAAAGAGCAATGACTTGTGGAGGTTGTGGGTTGGGTGGGTAAATAGATTCTTTATGTACAGTATATGGGTGAATACCTGGAGTCGGAGGGTTGGAGAAGTGAAGGGGGCTGAGTCTTTGAGTATATGGGTGAATACCTGTGGGGTTGGGTGGGTGAAGGAGAATGATTCTTTGTATGTACGGTTGAATACTTGTGGGGGTCGGGGTGATGAAGGGAAATGATTCTTTGTCTATATGAGGGTATAGTTGTGGGGGTCTGGTGTTGGGTGGGTGAAGGGGAATTGTTATTTTTTAATGTGGGTGTGTACTTGTGGGTGAAGGGGAATGACTATTTGTGTACATGGTTGAATATTTGGGGGGGTTGGGTGGGTGAAGGAGAATGAGTCTTCGTATTTATGGGGGAATACTTGCGTGGGTTTGTGGGTGAAGGGGAATGCTCCTTTGTGTGTAAAGGTTGAATACTTGTGGGGGTCGGATGATTGGGTGGGTGAAGGGGAATTAGTCTTTGAGTATATGGGTGAATACCTGCGGGGGTTGGGTGGGTGAAGGAGAATGAGTCTTCGTATTTATGGGGGAATACTTGCGTGGGTTTGTGGGTGAAGGTGAATGATCTGTTGTGTGTAAAGGTTGAATACTTGTGGGGGTTGGAGGATTGGGTGGGTGAAGGGGACTGACCCTAAGTTGTATGGTGCTTTATGTTATATTCTTGTATGAAAAGCTATTTATGAATAAAAAATGGCTTGATTGACATATTTGATTTGATAGGTCTTTGGTGGATACCTGGTGGATCTCAACTACATGCTGAAATGGCTCTCGTGGCTCAAGTGGCTCAGCATCTTCAGTTATGGGCTCAATGTAAGTGGAACGGTGCCATTTCTGTGCACACGCTTTATCTGAAGCTGTATTTTGTTTAACTAATCCTGCATATTTAGTCCGTCTCCCTCTCCCACACTCAAAACACCAGCCCGCACTCTGGTAATCGGCACACAAAGTAACCCACAAAGGTGTTTTCAGGCGAGACGCTGCAGGTGAATAGTGCTTAATTTGATCCGGCTTTTGGGGGAACGCATTCCGGAAAATCGGAATTTTGAGCTTTATTCGATCCGGGAAATAAAATACTCCAACAACTTTTAAATATGCAATTATTTTGGGCTGTTCCCCCATAAAATCCACCCAGTACACAAGTGTTCCTGAAAATCTGGACTGTGAATAGAGAACAAATGAGTGGGAAAATGGGAATGAGTGAGTGATTAATTTGAAAACTTTTGCTGCATATTACTGATACGAATACGAGAAACCTATTGAAATGTAGTGAAGTAGTGAGTACAGATACAGGCTCTGAAATGTAGTGAAGTAAAAGTAAAAAGTATTCATCATTAGGGGTGGGAACCTCTGGGTACATCACGATGTAATACGAAACATGGCTTACGATAACGATACCTCACAATTTCATTGTGATAATCGATATATTGCACATAATAACATACATGATATATCACAATTTTTCAAGAAACCTGAGCAATTTTTTTAATCTTTTGCAACATTTTTACTTCATAAATGACTACATGCTCCATATTTGTATATTTTGTTTTCATATGCTGTTAATTCTTTTCTTAAATAGTGACAGATCACTTCATTCACTTTTAAATACACAACCATACACCTGTTTCCAAAGCAAAGAAATTAACCACAAGTTAATTTTATCTATAATTATAAACACTATCATTAAAAGTAATTTATTTGTCTGGCCGTGTTTGGTCTAAGTTCTTAAAATGGTAGTGCTGCCCCCTTCTGTCCTGACTGTATTATTGACCATTACTGCACTCTATTTACGGTTTACCTCATTAATATTCATTACGTCATTAATTAATATGCATGACGTCATCAAAAGTATCAATATTGGCATAAAAAGTATTGGTACTCCACAAAATATCGCGATATATCAGAAAATTCATATATTGTCACACCCCTATTCATCATAAAATGTACTTAAGTAGAAAAGTACCACTTTTTACTTAGTTCCTTTCCACCAGTTTAATGTGTGCATTCTCCCTCTCTCCTGTTTGTCCCTCGCAGGCCGCCTTCATTAATGAATTCAAAGGACAGGTCTTCTACAATAACGTCACAGGAGTACAGTAAGTTCCACATTCTGTCCTCTGCTCTCACCATGTCTTCATTTGGGACAACTCAATGCAGAGTCGGGCTTAACCCTTCTTCAGACGCAGAAGAAGAAGAAGAAGGGTTAACCTCTTAAGCCCTGCTGTTTTTTCCGAATTTGGTACACATACTGTATACTCTGGTATACATATCCTCTGGAAGGCTTTAACAGCTTGTAAAATGTCTAAAATGTTCATATTGCTCTCATATGATATGAATGTCTGTGGGGAGACTGTAGATGTGAACATTTTCAAGAAAATCATAGTGGGCCTGAGTAACTGAGGTTGAAAGACAGAAAATATGAATTCTGCCAAAAAAAAAAAAACACACATTATAGCAGGTCAGCAGCTTGTTTTCATTGTGAAGAAGCAAATAAACATCAAAAATACTAACTAACTGTTTATCTGTAACAATAAATAATTGAAAAGTTATTGAGGTTTTGATTTAAAAAAAAATAGTCTAGGCAGAATCCCATAGTAATAAATTTGGCACTTTTTGGCCAAAAAAATTCTAATTTGTAATTGAAAATGTTGGATCCTATTTATATATTTGGTCAAAAAATACAGTTTTTCCAAGAAAAAAAATTAAAAAAAATTAAAAAATGAATTAAAATAAACAAG
>OMNZ01076856.1:5253-19979 GCA_900303255.1 Lesueurigobius sanzi
CATTTTAATGGTCACTGAGGTTGCAAGCGGAAGACACAAGACATTTTTGGCCTTTGTTAAGTTGATGACGGAAACATGAGTCATTCATTCATTTAAATTTAAATAGAAACAAATGGTGGTTTGTGTGGTTTGAAAATGGGGTGTAATTTGGGCCAGTTTTCTCTCTTAGCATATTAACTTTCACCTGGAAACAAATAATTGACCTAATATTTACAGGATTTAAGAGTGTAATTATTGCACAGATTCAACGTTTCTCCATATAACTTATACCTGTCAAGTTTTTATTTATTTGAGCATGAGTTTGACAAAGTTGGACATAAAGGTACAGATCAGCATGGAAAGCAAACTAAAGAATACATACATACATAAATAAATACATATATACAGTATATATATACAGAACAGATATGATGCCCAAAAGGAGTAGGCAGAAGCAAATTAGCTTGTTGGATCTGAAAATAAGATACATTTTCCATTAGAGGTAAAATACAGTAGTATCCCAGCCAAACAGCCAGGTCTGTCCCATGTTTGGTCCCTGCTGTCGCACAAACCTCACGATAACTGCTGCCCAGTCTGGGCGGGCCAAGAGAAAACTGGGTCTAAATCAGGTCTCAACCAGGACCAAGAGGGAAGCATGTCAAAACTGAAACTAGGACTAAAACAGGCCTAAACCCCAGAAGAAGCAGATGGCTTTAGTCGCCTTTAAAATAAAATTTACACATGAATTGTGATAAAATCTAAATCGTGATTCAAACTAAAGAAAATCGTAATGAGATGTTTTGGCCATATCGCCCAGCCCTACTTTCCATGCACCTTTTGCCGCCAACTAATCAATTAATCGTAAAACTAATCGTCCGATTAATCGATTACCTAAATAATCAACTTTGCCTCAGAGGGCTCCACATTCATTCAGACACATGCACTGCCCAAACAGTCCGCCCTTAGATCCACGATTCGCGGCAGGCCTTACGTGAAAACACTCAACTCCGCTTCATGGATAAAGCGACTTGATAAACGGGACAAAGACTAGGTTTTAGTCTATATCCCCCATGTGAAGCTCATCAAAAACATTGTAAATAGAACTAACCTTTTGATCATTTCTTTATGTGGCGCTGGACGATTTACCCTTGAACTAACCCTCGTCTGAGAGTCCTGCTGTTGCCATTCCACTTGACCAAACCGTTGAGCCGCGTTGCGTCACGTTCATCGGGGGGGGAACGGCGCTGTGCATTCTTTAACCTTCTCCGGACGGACAGGTCAGGGGAAGGGCGCCGTGAGGAAGCAGCCGGGTTGACACAAATTGATCTGTTTATGAGGAGGTGTCTGGAGTGAATATTAATGTAGTTGGCCTGCATTTTTACCAGCCCGCCCCGCGCCTGCCCCCCTGCACCGGTGTTGGTCGACCGGGGAGCTGCGCGTCTCCTCCCAGCGGCCGCCATTACCATCGCAGTGGCCCAGTTCTGTCATATTGATTAATACGTCTGTGTGCGTCCACCTCATACAGTAATCAGTCACATGGCTCAGCGCTTAACCAATCAAAAGCCCGTCGCGTAATGACCGCGAGCGCAGTTTTATTTTCGGATTTGCCCCTTGCGCGTACCCTCTCCTCAATTACAAGGGGCTAATGGCAACGAGAATCACCCAACGTGTCCAATCAGTTGTAATAACAGGTATTCATTTGAGACACTGCAGGTGAATGGGGGAAACTCGTGGTTAGTGGTTGTGCGAAGCCATTTATCAATCATTTGTCAAAATCATTATGAAACAGAAACTACTGAAATGTCCCTGATCTAACGTTTACATGGCCTTCAACAGTTGCCGGGAAAACTGTTCAGGAGCAAATGTTTGTTTCAAGATGCACAACATGTAAACTTTTGATCAGACACATTTCGCTAGTTTCTCTATTTGAAAAGCGTAAATAAACAATAAATGGCTTCACGCAACCACTAACCATGAGTGAAATAAAGGTCTTTGTGTTATCATTCATAGTCTGTGAAATGTACCGATAACAGAAATCAAAGCCAATATCAGCCCAAGTCAGACCATAAACACAAGATGACAGCCTCCATTACAAGTTCCTGAATAAAGTTGAATAGGATGTAAACTTATGAGCACAACTGTGTATGTTAATAAGAGAGGAGTGAGTCAGGTTTTTATTTTGTTGATATATTAGTGGTTTGTTCAGAGGGGATGTTGAATATCATTTAGTTTAGTATTTGAATAAGATGATTAAGTGTAAAAATCTGTCAAAAATAAAATTAATAATAAAAATATGAATGAATTTCTCCTTTTTTCGGGTTCAAAACTCATTAAATCAACCTTAAAATGAAATATTGAACCTGCAAAATATTGTTATGTTTAATAAGACCTGGACATTTGGTGTTTGCAACAATTTGAGAAAAAATACATTTTGAGAAAATTGCCATCACATTTAGAACTGCCTATTAAATTGTATGAAGAAATTGACTCTGTGTAATATTAAAATCTTATTCATTTGTTTACTAGTTAATTTGGTTGGGACCGTGCATGTTAATGAACACACACGAGACACATACACAAATGAATTATGGCAGTGGCAGTAGCTTCTATGTATGTATGTTCTTTTTTCTGCCCTGTGAGCCAGTTTTAGTGTGCTTCAAGTGAATTGATTACAAGCACACTTTACAGTACAGTAAGTGGCCAATTTGAATATGATGTTGATGAAGAGTCTCACAAATACAGGTGAATTATGTTGAGAGCTTCCTTGTTGGTGGCAAATAACTAGCTCCGACATCAACAGGCAATATTAAGCACAATATACTTACATGTGCTATGCCAGACGATTTAGCCCCGTTCTGAACAGGCCCTTGAAGTGAAACACAAAACAAATATGCTCATCACTGTAATTATCCAATAATAGAAAAGCATTGTGCTGTTGAGTGGTTAGTTGTGGTCGAGAGGTGACTGACTCGGGGGGATTTAACCAGGGCTGAAAGGATGTGCTGCCTACATCTTTGTGCTAATATCACAGCCTCTGGAGAACTGTAGTGGTCTGGTGGTGTCTGTACTTGAAGAGAAATGTACAGATCACTATAGTAGACGAGATCAAAGTATAGCAACCATCTGACTTGGACATGGTGGAGTGGTGAGCATTCTCACAATAAGAAACCAAAACTAAACTAAAACATGTACAATAGGTTCAAGACAATCGAGACATGCTTGATCACTTTCCCGACCAACAAAACGAATACACAATTAATCAATTTTAAGTATTGTTTCCAGCACAGACTACAAATGAGGAATGACCATGTATAGGCAACCAAAATCTCTAGAGCCAAATGTGGCTCTTTAAAGCCTCTGGTGCGGCTCTTTAAATCTTTGATGGAAATAATCCAGTAAAGTGTATTTACAGTATATGAGTGATGAGGTGCCATACTATAACTCTGATCCAGAATGAAGGCAGTTACAAATGACCTGACAGATATTCTTCTAATACAATGCAATTTTTACAATTTTCCATTCAATTTGTACTTTAGATTGATATATTCATCACCAAACTATCAATAAAAACATGAATGCATTGTAGTCTAAGTATACAACTGACTCTTTAAAACTTTCTTTTGGTTTGATAAGGGCTGAAGTGGCTCATTTGATGTTGAAGGTTGCAGAGCCCTGGGATAGACCATATTCCCGACAAACCACAATCAAATTGACGTTTGTGGACATTTGTTTGCATATTTCTTGAAAATTGTTAAAACAAAAAGTAGGTATCTTCTAGTTGATGCACAATGTTTCCAGGCAAGAAAGTAATGGGCTTGATATAATACATAACATGGGCACATTCATCTACTTCGCAATGACTCACATCTCCCCCTTTCCCCGTGTCCATTTTGAGATGAAGGTGGACCGGCTCGTCTCCTGTGCCACTGTGGATACTTCTGCACAGGGGGAAGCAGTTGCTGATGCCAGCTGAAAACAGGCTTACAGTCCTCTGCACAGACAGACAGACGGACAGACAGGGGTTTTCATGCACACGCAGCACTCTCCGGCAGGCGCACCTTCAGATAAACAGTGTCTATATGCACTCATGTCCATGCGCTCACACACATGTACGCGTGCGGGCTGGCGGGAAGATGAAAAAGAAGAAAGTGGGGAGGGGGGGGTGAGCTTGGCAGAAGAAAAAAATAGGCAAGCAGCAGAAATAACTATGAAGAAAGCAGATTTATTGCTTGTGGGGTCAATCTATAAGTTGCTGAGTGGCGCTTTTAAACATCCAATTTGTGATATGCAACAGAAATGCATAATGTCATGCCGCCGTAACTGATGTGTTTCCCAGGAATACACAGGCTGCTCGATAAGTTTGTCGATATTTAGTGATGTTTTTGCAGCTCAGTCGCAGAGCGTAAATGAGTAAGAAGTCTTCAAATGAACTGGAGTCAGCGTAATTACATCAAAGCTAATTGATTGGGGGAGTGGAAAAAACCCTCTGGTTTGGCTTCCCTCATCTTGGACTTGATCAAATAGTGAAACTTAGCGAACACAAGAAGATCAAACCAGACAGTGGCTCAGGAGGAGAGCTCTAACAACCATGTCAAACGGATTGTGTGGTCAGCGGTGGTTGGGAGAGGCTATGTGACTTTTCCAGTTTGCTCACATGTGTTTTATCTGGGATTACTACTGTGTAAAGCCTTCATTTTTGTTTGTTTCTCTCCGATTAATGTCCTGTGGGTGATCTGAACAGTCACACTTTACTCATAACAGGATGAAGTTAGCTTGGTAACAATTGATTATGAAGAAGAGTGCATTTTGCCGAACTGTTTCCACTTTATTGGCAAAAAACGGACATATCAACCAACAAATACACAGTCTTTGAAACATTGCAATGCAGAATTTGATGTACCGACCACAATCTATTTATTTACTATGACTGTTTTTTATCTGGAGTATAAAAAGGGAACGGAGAGAAGGGACAAAAAAACTATGCTCCCTTAAAGACTTGCCCCTCTTCAAGGCGAGGTGTGGTTGTTGTAAAGGGCTTCATAAATACAGGTTGACTAATTGGTTGATTGAAAAAGCAGTTTCATGAATCCTGACGGAATGAATGAATGATCTTTTAACACATTCCCACCCTTTCTCTGTGTTGCAGGTCACAGCTAAGGGCTTTGCTCCGCTGCTCCAGTTTGCCTACACTGCCAAGCTCGTCTTAAGCCGCGAGAACATCCACGAGGTCATCCTGTGTGCTGACTTCCTCGGCGTCCACAACTTGGAGGACTCCTGTTTCCGCTTCCTCCAGGCGCAGCTGCAGAACGACAGCCAGCACGCCATCAACGGCAAAGCCCAGGACTCCGACGATGACGTGATGGCTGAGGAGTTCGACGAGACCATCCCGTTGGGCGACTCGATGGAGGAACACCGGCAGCAGGCCAATCATGTAGCACCCACCGCGCAACTGCCCAAGTACAGCCCCAAATACAGGAAATACCAGTATCCAATCATTGACAACAAGCACAATGGTGAAAAACATCACGACGAGGGTGTTTTGCCGAATCGTACCTCAACCAGCCCGGTCAACTCCCACTACCAAGATCCCTCGCAACCTCTCCTGACCCCTTCGAGAATCAAGGAGGAGCCGTATTTGTTCGAGGAAGCAGGCGAAAATCGGAACGGTTACAATCCCGAATTGTGCACGGAAGAAGTTTTGGAGATGGAGTTGGAGGTGGAAGGGGTCCCAGTAGCAGCAGAGCACTCGCCGGGCCAAGGCTCACCTTCCTCCTGCCTCAGATCCTACCTCCAAAGGGGCGGCCTGGACCTCAGCACGGTGCCCAGTACGACCATCCAGCAGCTCCTTACCAACAGACTCTCTCTCAATCACTACAGGGATCTCGTCAAGGACCGCGCGAGGGACAAGCGGGACACGGAGAGGCCGCTATCGAAAGCGTCGTCGTCGAAACACGAGGGGGAACTGGACAGGCGAAGTAGTGTGATTTTCTCATCAGCGGCAGGGGAAAGGCACATGGGTCAGGGGTACATCGAGGATAAGTTTAGGGACAAGGTGTCGGCGTTGATGCAAGTGGAGTCGCCTTCGAGCGGACGATCATGCCTCACCACAAGTGTCCCTGCGAAACCACCGGCCCATTCGCCGTCTCCCTCAGAGCCCCAGACGCAAACCTCCAGCTCGCGATCTTCGTTCTCCTTCCCGGACGACGGAGGCAGCGGGATCTCGCCATCCAGCCTGCCCCAGTTTGACTACTCCTCGTCCCCGCGCTCAGGGTCCATCTCGGGGCTGTCCCACTGCCTGGCCGGGCTGGTGGAGCAGAGGAACGCTCAGGACTGTTCCAAAATCAAGAGTGAACAAGGGGGCTTTGGTACGAGTGGGATGAACTCCAGCGACGAATCGGGATCGTTCTCGGAAGGGGACAGCGAGAGTGGTGTCTCCATGAGAGTCTCTGGGCCTGAGGTGAGTGCATTTACACAAACCTTAATCCATGTGTGCAGAGATACTGTTTTTCATCCCATGCTGTGATGGGTAAATTGGTTTTAAAAGTGCTAGTCATGCAAAATCAACTTTTTGGAGGTTTTAACTATATGTTATAATGTTAAACCCTCATAAATATAAATGGAATGGTCTTTTGTTTCATTGGCGTATTTCCTTCATACTCGGTCTCCCTCTTCCCCACTATACATGCAGCCTACTAGCCTGGCCTTAGCCTTCCCATAACTCTGGTCAATTATCATTTTCCTACATGTTACGTCTGGGTCTGATCTCAGTGGCTGCGATACATGAACTTCATACTAGCCATTCAGCGAGCGGGGGAGTGCTGTAGGTGAGGTCATACGTCACAACCAAAGGCTAGAATTTGGGTTTAATCCAATTGTTTTAAACTTTCAAAGGAGTTCACCCCTCCCACCTGAAAACGGAGTTCAATTGTGAAGATCCAGACCCTCTGTACGGAATGAGTACAAGGGTATGGTAAGACCAGGCTACTGTTATACCTCACCAGGTCATTCCCATGATTTTTTCCCATGATGATTTTGGGCAAATGCAGGAAGTGTGTACTCTGCTGTCCTAAAAAATACCTGTACTTTATTATACCATTAAATAAAGTGCACTTTGTGTAAGTTCTCAGTCATACAGGAGTTTTCCATCATAGTCAAATCTTGTTCATCTGTCCTGTACTTCATACTGTAGTTGAAATGTAGGACGTTTCACTCTTCATCCAAAGAGCTTTGTCAGCTTATAAAGTGTACTTTATTATTTTACCATTAAAAACAAGTGTAATATTTCAACACAATAAAAATAACTCACTTTTGTGGATGGATTGCGCACAAATTAAAGCTGCTGCACATACTGTATTCCTGGCCTCAGTATTATAAGTTTGACACTTTGATCAATATTTGGCCTCACACCCTGTCCTGTCCTGCATGCCCAATATAAGGCCCATGACAAAAAACCTCACTAGCTACTAAAGTACATTTGTCAATCAGTTTGTGCTCTCTGTAAATTAGGGCAGTGTCATAGTGTCTACAACCAGAAGGTCCAAATCTCATTCCAATCATAAACTGTCATTGTGTGGAACCTTAAACATAAAATGGAGCTGCGGAATGAAAAAAAATTGCATGTTCCATATTGATCATTCTAACAGTTGCTAATCATTGCAAATAGAGTTATATTATGAGTTCCTGAAGTTCAAGGATTATATAAGAAGTAATAAATAGTGTAGTCTTGGAAACTGATTCATAAAACAGTATTATTCTAAGTATTTACACCACAATACCCAAAAAAGTACAAGTGGTGACCTTTAGAGCACATTTCCCCATGTTCTGAGCCTGTATCAATTATGTTGTCAAGTCCCTTTCATGATTTACAGCATACTATTCTTAGACAGTTTTTTTCCCCTCTGGAGAAATGACGCAAACACTTCCAACACTCGTGGACTTAAAAGAGCTGGTATACGGTTTCTATGGTAATGGCTAAGTACATGCAATATCCGATGATATGTGAGATGAGAGCATTCTCTCTACAGGATCCTGCTCCGGTTGCCTCATGCTCTTGTGTTGCACACATGCAGAGGACAGTGCATTGACTGGAGACACTATACCCCAGAACAGTCAACTTAACCTTGACATAGAGTCTGTAGGATATGTATACGACTACTGTCCTCAAGCCAGGCCTCACTACTGGATCTTCTGATTACAAGAGAAGTGTTGTGCTAATTAATTCAATTATCTACAATAGTCAAGATTTTTAGATTGGAGCATCCTCTTTACACTTATTATTACTGATTTAATATAATGTGGTTATATGAAATCAAAGTTGTCAAGTGTTGATATGCACAAATAAGAGGAACAACTGTATATTATATATGTGCTCAAAACTGCACATACCCTTTTAATCTTTTGGGCATTTTTCATGGAGTATGAATGATAACACAAAAATATTTTTCCCACTCATGTTAGTGGTTGTGCTAAGTCATTTACTGTCAAAGAACTGAGTTTACTTCTTGAGTAAGGCTTTGTTGGAGCCGGTATGCGTGGAAGAAACCAGCTATAAGTTTTAAAAGATTTTAATATGCATCAGCCCAGTACAATAAAGGCTTTTTAGGAAATGTAAATATTGAATTATAGTGTGGGGAGAGTGCCTTGGTTCTTTGTTTTTTTTGTTTACTCTCATGAAATCATAATGAAACAGAAACTACTCAAATAACGTTTACATGACCTTCAACAACTGCCAGGAAAATTGTTCAGGAGCAAAGAAAAACTCACTTCAGCTGAAATACAGGACTCTCTTCAAAACTGAACTCTTTGTTCAAGATGCACAATATGTAAACTTTTGATATGGGACATTTGGCTAGTTTCTCTTATTGACCATGAGTGGTATAAAGGTTTTTGTGTTATCATTCATATCTGTCAGTGTATGTAAACTTTTGAGCACAACTGTATATTATGTATCAGTGCTGTATTTGTGATTTGCACTGTGCACCTTAGTGGCTCCAATGACTATTTGCTTGGACTAATAGTGGAAAAAGCTAAAAGATCGATACTTTGACATTGGAGCCTGTATCAAAAGTATTGATTCTCATGTGAAAATGTTGCTGTTTTAATTTTCCTAAAATGAATATGTTTGCTGCCCCCATGATCCAACGGATATGGGTATGGAAATGTATTATTGAATTTATTTTTCTTTCTACGCATTTTTAAATGTTTTGTAATAACGTTTACTTATTTCTGAGCAATAAGTGAGTGAGTATGGTAGCAGCATGCTGGATAATGACATTTGTGATTTCAATGCATTTGAATGTACAACACATTGAAACTACGAAATTGTAGCCCAGGCAGTGGTTTCGCTAGGGACAATTTTTACAGGCTTGTAAAAAATCTGTTGTGAGCTATTTTTATCCTTCATTAATTAATCTCTCATTATAGTATCTTGTATTATGTATGTAAGACAACACCGATTACAGGATAATTGATGCAAATCTCAATATAATTTATGTGCAGAATCATGGAACATCAATTTGGAAACTACACTGTGTAAAAACTTGGGTGTAAAACTCTCAAAATATGACGATGGCATGATTTTCATCCATCCATCCATCCATTTTCTTCTGCTTTATCCGGGGCCGGGTCGCGGAGGAAACAGTCTGAGCAGAGATGCCCAGACTTCCCGATCCACCCACATCCCCTCCAGCTCTTCCTGGGGGATCCCAAGGCGTTCCCAGGCCAGCCTAAAGACCTGGTCTTTCCAGTGTGTCCTGGGTCTTCCCCGGGGCCTCCTCCCAGTGGGACGTGCCTGGAACACCTCTCGAGGGAGGCGACCAGGAGGCATCCGAAACAGATGCCCTAGCCACCTCAGCTGGCTCCTTTCGACGAGGAGGAGTAGCGGCTCTGTTCCGAGTTCCTCACAGGTGACTGAACTCCACACCCTATCTCTAAGGGCCACCCTGCAGAGGAAACTCAATTCGGCCACTTGTATTCGTGATCTTGTCCTTTCGGTCATGACCCAAATCTCATGACCATAGGTGAGAGTAGGAATGTAGATTGACCGGTACAGTAAATCGAGAGTTGAAGGACCACCTTCAAAATGTTCAGTTAATGTAACCTCTGAGCCCAGGTATTACTTGGTATTAGCTCGAATCCAAAATCACTCGTATCATCCTTTAAAAAGGAGAATGTTACAAATCTCGCTGAATTGGCGATATTTCAATACTATCTACATCTGCTGCTTATTTTACTTACTTCATGTACTGCGGCTATGGTAGTATCCCTGTCACTAATACTTCTGCTTCAGTATTACTAATGCATAACATTACTTCTTCTACTTCTGTATTTGAAGAGTTAATTCGCAAAAACAGATGTCTCCTTTTTGAAATTGTTGCTAAATAGTTTTAGATTTGTATCACCATGCTCTAAAAAGGACACCAGGAAAAGTAAAGTTGAATTAATTTCACCAAAAACAGATGACTTCATAAATAGATGAGGTCATTAAAAACACTGCTACACAAAGAGGAAATTACAAGCTTACGTTGATTTTTGTCAATGGCACGTATCTGTTTTTGCAAATGAACTCTCCATTTGTACTGAGGATAAAGGCAGCTCATTCCGAAGTAGGATTGATAAAGAGTATCTAAAAATAATCACTATCCAGAGCTATTTAATTGCTTTCCACCTTGCACAGTTCGGTGTAAGTCGCGGGCCATAAATCTTACAAGCAACAATTCCAAAACCTGTTGAAGTCCCAGTTTAATCACAGCTAATGTATTCAGTCGTACAGTGGCAATACACCCAAGCTCAATTCAACTTTCCCCCTCCACCATTTTAAATTTAGCTCGAAATGTGTGTGTCTCTATACCCCACATAGTGCTCCTGTGTGTCTAAGTGCTCTGTCCCAGTTCTGTGTCCTGACCCACTTGTCTCACCCACGGCGCGGACACACTCACACACCCTTGGGTGCCCTATAGGCAGGTGGAAGGTGTCCTGTCCACGCTTCCTCCACCATCTGCTGCTCCCAACCTTAAAACTGGCCTTTTCCAACTAGGCCAGTCCCACCAGCCGCAGACCCCGCACTGGTGTCCTCTGTGCGGCTGTCATGGGGGAAACAATTAGGTTAAAGGACTCTCGGCGTTTTGACAAAGTTGAACGAAGAAATGGGGCTTTGCTTGTCGAAATGGAGCTATTCAATAAAAACATGATTTTGGTGGTGACATACGCACTTAAGAAGATGAGATTTTAAATTCTTAAAATCTCATCTTCTTATAGGTGATGGGTCAGAGTCAGACCAAGAGCGGTTCGGAAGCTCCTTATCATGAAAAAATGATGGATGGATGTTTATAATGTTGTTCATCCCCTACACCATTGGTTCAACTGGTACGGTGTTGGGACCCACCATCATTCTATAACCCCAAGCCGTGACCCAAAAAACTATTTAATTTAGTACATTAATAATGTAAAACACTGTATGTTCCTACAAATTATACTTGAATAAACATTAAATAAACCTAAAAAGCTAAAAGTATGATCAAAATAACCCATTCTAAGAGATTCAGGAATGTTTTTGTGCATTTTTAGCAGAGAAATATTGAGAAAATGTTCCCCAGGAAGGGGCCGTGATGCACCACTTGAGAACCACTGCCATACACCCCTGGTTCCCATCCTTTTTTAACTGGCGTACCCCTTGGGCTAATCACGTATACTCAGAGTATAGCGACACAACCAGGTCTTGATGGTTGTGTCGGTTAGAAAGTGAATGACTAAAACTCCCATTAAGTTAAAATACACTAAATAAATACTCTCAAATATTCAGTTTTATCTTCTTCTTACCCCCAGGGCTCCCCGTACCCCTGGTTGAGAAACACTGCCCTACATCAATGGTTCTCAACTGGTATGGCATCGGGACTCATCACCATAGGATAACAAGCCCGGACCCACATAAGAATTGAATTTGTTACATATAATTTACAATACTGTACTATATCCCATACGTTTTTGTTGAATAAACACTTACATATTTCATTATTAACATTGAAGATACACATTTCACTTAATAATTACAAGAAATAATTTTATTATAGATATTTGTTGTTGAAAAATACCTAAAAAGTGAACAAACAAACATGTGTCTCCAGCTCGCCTCCATGGAGATGTTGACTGAAACCAGCCAAACATGAGATATAAATAGGTAAATAGGTTAGGTCCTCATCCACTCTAGCTGGCCATTATGAGCATGTTTTGTATTGCTGGCCATGGTGTAATCCAAAATGTTATGCAGTGTACCTTTAAATAAGCCTAGAAAGCTGAAATAATGATTTTTAAATAAATCAGTAACCTAATAATCATGTGTGTCTATACCTTTTAAGTAGATAAATAAATCTTCTCTGGGAAAGGCTCGCAATCCTGCCCTCCACAGCCAGACCGAAAAAGTCACCCATTAATACAATATATTTCTTGGGCCGTATTTTTCAGATAAGCTCCAAAAGATCACCAAGATTGCATCCACGTGACATCACAACATTGTAAAGAGCCCATAGTTTAAAATTGAGGAGTAGCGCAACTGAAAATTTCATGGCTATGGTCAAAGTTCTAGCCTTAGTTTATTGCTAATCTCTCTGTAATCCCTGGGCCAATCCACATGACACAAACACTGTCACAAAGTACATTGAGCCTCATTCATGAATATTTTCTCCAGAAACTTAAGAAAAACTTAAGAACGCTTTGTGAATCAGACCTAAGAAGACAAAACTCTTCTTAAAGAGAGATGCCCCAAATTCATGAACGTGACACTAAGAACACCACTCCCCTCATTATCAGGACATTTACATTATATAGACTATGAAAATACAAAGACACGCCCTCTAAACTTCCATATATGGGCATGACCAGAGCATGAGGCAGTACTCCTGATCTCTCCTCTGATTACGACAGGTGTGACAGACTAACGAGCTGCAGCCCTCAGCTGTGAAAGTCTACACTAACTATCTCTGCTCTAAACCACCTCTCATCACTTTCATTCTCTCAAAAAATATATCTTTAAGGGAAATAATTTTTAGAAAAATGTTACACATGCTGTGGAAGACTTAGAATTTTGGGGTCCATTTTGACTGTGATAATATTCTAAAACTGCAGATTTTGTGTGCGTAAGAGTCCTCCTGACTGTTCTTAGGATTTGTTCTTCCAGAAGAACTCTTTCAGCTAAGAACAAATTTTGTGAATGTCAAAAATGTTCTTAAGTCGGCCTTAAGAACAAATTTGTGCGTAAGTTTGATTCGTGAATGAGGCCCAATGTCTTCTCTGTCAGCACGTATAAACCAAGATCTAATTATTTTCTCATAAAGGTGTCCAAAAGTGGAGGCAATATTCAAAAACATGCACATGATGTTGGCCAGTAGAAAGGACATGCAGCCATACGAATAATATGGCAGGTTTGTGAATCCAATCACCACCAAATACAGATAAAGTACAACATTTGGACATTTTCTTTTTGGAAATTTCTTTTGCTCCTATAGAGTTGTATTGGCAGCTGCCCTAGAACGTGAAAAACTACTCTTTCACAATTCGAGCCAGATGAATCCTAGCTTTGTCATCACTGTCATCATAGAAAAAAAAGCTAATAGAATAATATCCTGGTCATTCGGTGTACAGCGCTGTGTTCTGATTGAAATACAGTATATTTAGAGGGAGGATACAAAACTGCAACGGGGCCCAGCAGGCTTGACTCATGAGCTCTGGATTCGACACTGGTGACTTATGAAGATGCAGATGATGATGGAAATTGCCCCTCCGCCGCACGCTAAGCGCTACCTGGGGCTCGGCGCTGGAGCCAACAGCGCACATCATCACCGCGGCCCCCGTAATCTCCCCCCGCAGAACGGCAGAATCTCCCACCGAATCAACCCGAAATCCCCACACGTTTACGTTAAGGTTTTCATCATTTTACTTGCCCCCCCCTCCACCCCTTCCTCCTTTTAACCACCTCCTCCGCCGACAACAAGTGAAGGAATGGGGTTCTTCGGAGTTAAAATTGGAAAGCAGAACACAGGCGTTGTGGCCATTGTTGCGCGGATTTATTACCAAGCGCGGCTCACTTTGTCATTCCAACCTTATTATGTGACTGCTCAGAGTCACGGGGCTATATATAGATGTCTACAGTGTAAAGGACAGGCGGCTCTCTCTCTCTCTCTCTTCCCTTTCTCAGTCCATCTCTCCCCTTTCCCCACTCCTACCCTCTTGCTCCCATTCACTCTTTCTTCTCGCTCTCCTTTCCTGTCTCCCCTTTCTCTTCCTCTCTCCTTCCACCTCTCCCCTTCTCTTCCTCTCTCTCCCTTTCTCTTCCCCTCTCCCTCTCATCCTTCTTTCTCACTCCTTTCCTCTCTCTCTCTCTCCCCTTCTCCCCCCCCCCCCCTCCTCCCTCCCCCCCCCCCTCCCTCCCCCCCTCCCCCCCCCTCTCCCTCTCTCCCCCCCTCCTTCCCTCTCTCCTTCATTCTCCCTCCTTTCCTCTCTCTCTCCTTCTTTCTCACCCCCCTCCTCTCTCTCCTCCTTTTTTCTCTCCCCTTTCCTCCCTCTCCCCCTCCCCTCCCCTCTCCCTCTCCCCTCCCCCCTCTCCCCTCTGCCTCCTTCTTTCTCACCCCTTTCCTCCCTCTCCCCATCTCTTCGCCTCTCTCCCTCCTTTCTTCTCTCTCCCCTCTTGTTCTCTCCCTTCCTCACTTCTTCCCTCTTCCTCCTTTCTCACTCCTTTCCTCCCTCTACCCGTCTCC
>OMNZ01076865.1:4082-19662 GCA_900303255.1 Lesueurigobius sanzi
CCTACCGAAATAGTTTCCCTTTCATTTTCGTGATTAAAGGCGTTATGTGATTTTAACACAAAAAAAAACACATTTCTGTCTTTCCAAACACATCTCTAAAAATCCTATTTCTTCATAGAGATGAGTTTGTGAGCACATTTCACAACATTTGTAGGGTCACAGTCACGGAAATGCAAGAAAAGTACTATGAAAACTCAAATTATTTCCACAAATGAGTTTACAATATACTAAAGGAGGACAAAACAAAAATCAGGTATAGTGCCTTTAACATAACGTCTTGGTAGTTCATTTTCCATTTTAAAAGTATTTAAGAAGTGCATGATGTGATGCATTACTCATCCAAGTAAACCATACAAGCCTTAGTGATACATTAGTCTTATGGTTTACCTTGTCTATTTCTAAATCTGCACTTTTTTTCCCCCTCAAATTTAAGTTTCAATTGAATCATGTATGAAACTGATTCGTCATCCAGCACCACTTCCTCTGGGTCATGATGGGGAGTGCCAGTGGTTTCCCTCTGCGTGGAGTCCTCCAACACCAATCTGTTAATTCCTGTTAATACAGGGCCATTATTGAACACACTTTGACTGAAATTCTCTTTTAAGATTCACTAATTGCAGATTGCGATAAGCTAAAAATAGGTGTCCTCATTCTGGGGCCCTCTTCAGTTATCACATGAGCCGCCTTCATCATAGCAGTCAATGAGTATCAGTGTTGTAGCAATGCACTGGTTCAACAGACAGGTGCCAGTGTTGGACCGTACGCCGAGGTGTTCTCCCCAGACATCTAAACAACAATCTTAAGGCTTATCTAACCCCTGCCAAGCCAGACAAGCCCAAATCTTCCTTGCGTAATCCAATTGTACATAGTTAATGGTGTCACACTTGATACGCGGGGTGAGAAGTTCAATGTGTGGAATGGGAGGCTAAATTTGGAAGAGTTTAAGAGAGATGTTGAGTGGAGACATGACAGGTGAAAGTCAGTATTTCCAGTTTTTGGGTTGGTTTAATCTTTTAACATATAAACCTTCACATGGAAATTAATAAATTGCTAAATCTTCCCGGTTAGGTGTTTAAATATTGCACGGATTCAAGGTGTCTCCAGATTTACCCAGAAATTTGTAACATTAAAGGCCACTTTCTCAGACTGCATCTTTCAGCAACAATATCTCCACTTCAGTAGCACCTAAAGCCATCAAACTTTTCAGTCTTGTACCTAACAATATTTTTGAAGGTTTCTTCAGAGGGACTATTCAATATTTAATTCCTAGTTTGATTTATTGGATTTTGAATAGGGATAGGTACTGTTAAACAATACCAATATGGTATAGAAAAATAAATTGGGTGTTTCAGCTAAAATAAATGATAAAAACACGAAAAGAAACAGTATTTTCTTGAATAAATGACCTTTATTGTTCTATTCCATGGTTCTACAACAAAACTTTAAATCAACCAAGAGTATAAATGACTTGATTTGAGAATATTAGTCTTTTTTAGAGCAGTTTTGACTGGATTAGACATATTTACTATTGGCATCTACATTATTTGGCGTATTTCATGACAATTTGTACAGATTCTAAGGTAATCGGGCTTGAATTAGGAAAATAAAACTGCCAAAACTAGCAATTTTCAAACCCCATTAGCAAATAAATGTAAATAAAAAAGGAAATAAGTAGAAATCTATTGAAACAAATCAAAAACACCTTACAAGTGGTTAGAAATCAGTCAAATGAGCCACCAAATCTTAACTCGTCAAAACAGCTCAAATTTAGATAACTAAGATGAATTTAAACTTATCTAGATATTTACTTTTTTGTGTAGATGACAAATTATTTTGTATAGGTATCGAATAAAGTATAGTTCAGGTATCAGTATATCGTAAACCAAGTATCGTTAAAGTACTAGTATCGAAAACAAACGAAGGATACCCAGATCTAGTTTTGAACCTAAAACAAACACGATTTTTTTTTTTTATTTGTCCTTTATTTAACCAGGAAAGTCCCACTTAGGTTAAGAATCTCTTTTTCAGGGACCTCTTTTTCACGAACCCAGGACCATCAAGCTGTGAAGCACAAGCTCTAACCACTGTGCTACTCACTCATAACTAGTTTATTCAAAACCTAAATGAGATATTTAAAAAAAAACCTATGATATTTACAACTAATAGATCAACAAATTAAACCATACATTTATATTTAGATTCCGTTGGTGAAAAATAGGCAATTTTGGCAATATTTACACATAAAATGGCTTAAATTCTTTGGAAAACATAAAAGGACAGACAACTTGCAATACATCCTTTCCTCATATCTATGTCAGTAACATACAGCAAAAGTTTCAAAGTAACATCACTCAATTTACATATTTTCCCCATCCATCACAGTATCTGGCCTTAATAGTGCTTTTGTCGGTGCGTAATTATATTTAGATTTGCGCGGACGCCGTGTGTAGGAGCGGCGTGAGTCAGGGGACATGACACTCGGTGGCGTGTTTACTCGGGACTCGGGTAAACAAGCGGAGGGGGAGGAGGGGGAGGATTTGAGGACGTGCGCGTTGCAGGGAAGCCCTTCGCGGTGCCATTGTGTTGCCCATCCGACCCTGCCAGGGCGCTGTTTATGTTTCACAGTTGACAGGATCTAGCAAAACAAATCGTCCCCGCTCATTAGGGCTGCTGAGGGTTGGCCTGACAGAGTTCAAGTGGTGACTTTGAATGTATGAGCAGATAAGAATGTTCGTGCACGTGGATTATAGTTGACGTAAACCTTCCAAAAGATGTCGTTTCATAATCTGGGCTCACACTCTGCAGCAGCTATTCCCAAAGTCCCAACAACACAAACTGAAACTACTGAGAAGAATATGTCATGTTTTTTGTCATAGATTTACATTGAAGTCATTAAAAGAGCATTTGGAGTGGGATATATGTACAAAACATGCTCCTATTGACCAGCTAGACACAGAAAACGAGGAGCATGCCAATTAAAATCTCATATTTGGCTGCCTTTAGTCAACAAGTCCATGGAGACGAGCTGGAGACGTCCCCGCTCCCAGTAAGGTTACAAGTCAGGTCTTAGGAGAGGAGCCGCCCACAGCAAAGACACATGTTGGTTTGTTCATAGGTGTTTGTCAACAATAAAAAAAAATATCTGGGATAAAATAAATGTTTGTATTTTGTTCTAATTATTGGGTTTCGCTAATCGTACGCTGCAAAAACTGATTTAGCTAGAAGTAAAATTTGCTTGAATTCAGAATACTTGACTTTAGGGCTTATTTTGGGGACCGAGTAATCACTGAAATTATATTTTTTATCGACAAAGTGAGGTTATTTGAGGACATTTGATGGAGTAAATTTGAAGGTAATAAGTAAGTAAGTATGCTTGACATTATGTGGACATGCTATCCCTCATTTGAAAGCTCAGAACCTCCAGAATTCAGTGAGAGAGAGAGAGAGTTCCTTTTGGGTTCTGTCATAGATTCTGTCAGTCAGAGCTCATTCTGCTCTGATTGGAAAATGTTCTTTACATTTATCCAATATCCGGGACAATAATCGGTTAGTTGTTTCAGCCCTGTTTGACTGTATTCTTGCCCCTAAAATAGGAAACACCTATAATTTCAAGGATGTTTAGATTTATTATCCAATTTTTAGTGCAAGTTTTCTTAATTTGAGTGCAAAGTACTTGTTCCATTAGCAAATCATTTTACATGGAAAGTGCGGGTATAGGATCAAATAAGTTTAGCTTCTTCCTACTCCCCTTCGAACATGAACAATTGGAGATTTCTCTTATTTCTTTCACAGTTATAATCTCTGTTAATTTATGTTTCTTTTTTACGGTTTGTGTACACAACATGTTCAAAACAAACAAACAAAATGACTCAAAATAAAGTCAGGTATTCTGAATCCAAGCAAATTTAACTCATCAAGATATCACGTTTTAACGTAAAAGCCGCAAGAAGAAGAGGAAGAAGAAGAAGAAGAAGAACTCCTATTTTAGTATACGGCAGTGTGATATTAAAACCAATTGAATATCCTTTCTATTGGAAACAACCCACAGATTACATTACATTTATTGCCTATTTTAAGAAACAAAAAATGACCTTTCCCAGTGTCAGAATTGAACATAATAACATGATCAACAGAGAGCTATGAATGCTTTCTGACCTCACTAAAACCAGCTTATTCCCCCTATAAACAAAGATCATAAATGTGGTTTGAACTGCTGCACAGATGGACAACGAGGAAGTGGTGTGGGGCAATAAGGAGGCCCTGATAATGGCCTCTCAACACATCGCCGGGCACTTTCTCTGCTACACTTATGTGATAGTAATCATATCCTGCAGATATATTGTGTTTCATTGGGCGTAACAGAAGCAGATGCGATGCCAGGATGTGCGCCGCATTTCATCCTCATCCACCCATTGCACTCGGCCCATCAGCCACCTGTCAGTTCCACCTTTTTAAAATGGAGACTCTACAGGCAAAAGGCTTTCTCTTTCCATTTCCGAATGTTGGGTCAGTTTAATCTCTTAACATGAATCTAATGAATGACTAAGGCGTGTATGTGCACAAAATCAATGTTTCTCCATAGAATCAGTGTTGGGCAAGTTATTTTAAAATTGTAATATACCAGGGATCTCCAACCAGTAGCTCGCCAAAGGAGCCTTTTAGATGCATTTTTGTTGTTCTGAGTAAAATATTCTCCTAACATAGCAAAGTATAAAGCAGAAACTACTGTAATTTTCTTTTATTGAGTTGAATGATCAGTCCTATAGGCCCTAGTGACGCATGTTTCTTTGAAGTATAAGTAGCTCGCTGCCATTTTTGTTCTGCAAAAGTAGCACGCAAGGTAAAAAAAAAAAAGTAGGAGACAGTATTCTATATTACTTACAGCTTTAAAAATGTAATATGTTGTATATGTACATATTACTGTCACCAAAATGTAACTACTTTGAGTTACTTTTGGCAGAATATATCCTGAAAATAGTGAGAATACTGCCACAGAACAAAATTACAAAAATTGTA
This sequence comes from Lesueurigobius sanzi, assembly GCA_900303255.1. Lineage (NCBI taxonomy): Eukaryota > Metazoa > Chordata > Actinopteri > Gobiiformes > Gobiidae > Lesueurigobius > Lesueurigobius sanzi. Next base: position 9,099 of record OMNZ01076865.1, read on the forward strand.
ATGTTTAGCTAATATATTACTGTATTTTGTATCATAATATATTTCTGTAACTAGATACATTTGTAATGCGTTACGCCCAACACTGCAGAGAACTGTATGAGAAATTGCAACTTCAGTGGCTTTCTCAAAATGCATTTTTCTCACATTGCGGCGACAAAATCTCCACTTTAGTAGGGTTAGGTGTCATTTACTTTTCTCTCTTAAGAGTAAACCAGAAGGAGCAGTTAACCTCCTCTCTTGGTGCTTAAGTCTGAATATAGGCGTTCTCCTACTTTTAGCACCAAGAGAGGAGGGACTAACAAGTTAACTCCTCCTTCTGGGTTACTCTTAAGACACCCACAGCGTGCTCACGTCGTTATTAAGCTGATGACGATCTTTGGACTAAGATCGAAACTTCCTCCACTTCAACTACAGATGAAGATTGAAGAATTTTTGTCTACGATTTCTACTGATTTTTAGTTTTGTTGTAGAACCATAAAACAGAAAAATAAAATTTATTCAATAGAAAAATAATGGACATTTATTCAATAAAATACTGTTTCTTTTAGTGTTTTATCATTTATTTGAGTTGAAACACCCAAGTCACGTTCTTTAGGGCAGTCTCAGACCCACCAGGCAGAGACATTCTCTTTCTAAAGAAAAATATGTTTTCGGTACCTATTTATTTTTCAATACCGGTAGTACCTTAATATTCTTTTTGATAGCACACTGGTCGTTTAACGGTACCCAGCCCTACACTTTAGTAGCTCCTACAGACTCCAAACTGAAGGCTTGTTCTAAGAGATTTTGCAATATTTCATTCCTTTCCTGTTTTTTACTGATTTTCTCACTAAAAAAAAAGAGAGGACGGACTTAGAGGTTAACTCCTCCTTCTGGTTTACTCTTAAGAGACCCACAAGTGTGCTCAAGTCGTTATTAAGCTGATGACGATCTTTGGACCAAGATCGAAACGTCCTACACTTCAACTGCTGTGGGACTCCTGTCCACCTGGGGACGTTTTCCAGTTTAATGGCTGCTGCAACTCTCGCTGAACAGAGCCATTGGACTCTGAAATTCACCACTGGCCCATCCGTCCAAGGGAGATGGATCCTTCCTTTAATTGCTTTTCCTCGAGGTTTCCTCTTTTTTTTTTTGCATGTGGTTTTTGGGGTTTTTCCTCACCGTAGAGGAAGGTCTAAGGATGGGGGATACTCTAAGCTTGTTACTCTAAGTGATTTACTTATTCACGGGACATTACATCTGGTTGAGACATTTCATTCGTGTGTGACTTATTTGATCATTCTTGATGTCTGATATTGATTTGTTTTTGTCCATACCGACCTTTGAGATGACTTCTGTTATGATATTTGGCGTTACAAAAATAAATTGATTGATTGATTGATTGAACTACAGTAATATACAGTACAGGTTTCATATTGATACCACTCACTCAATTAAACCTGCTGCGTCTGGCCTTAAACACCCAGAAACAATAGCACAGCTTCACAGAATGCACTGTGGCGCCGACTGTAGAGGCCATGCATATTTCAATAACACCATCCATAATACATGAGCCTTGGGTTACTGTAATGTTCAGACCGAATGTGGTGGAGCTTGAATAATTGATGTTGTATAAGCGGGGAACATTGTGGCAGAGAGACTCGAGGCGCTCCCACAGTCAGGCGACACATGTGAAGGTGAACTGTCTAAAGCAGCGGTTCTCAAACGGTGGTGCTTGGCCTTCTTCAGGCTCACACTCAAAATCAGATAAAACAATATTAATTTACTTAAAATAAGATTGTTGTTGATGTTATGTATTAATCTCAGTATAAAAACGTACCCTACTGGCAAAAAACTTGAAATTAGTTTCTCCATTTTTTTCCCAAGGGTAAATTTACTAATTATAACACACTTAATTATTTCTAGATATCTTTTTGCACTGTACTAGTCGTTATGAGGAGACATTCAACATTTGAGGGACACTATGTAGTGTAATCTAGGGGGCCCCCTGGTGGTCTTGGGGCCCTAAGCAGCTGCATACTGCGCTTATTAGGCTGGCCCAGCCCTGGTCTCCAACCTTTTTCACCCCATGAGCTACTTTTGCATACCAAAAGTGGCAGTGAGCTACTTATGCTTCAACAGCTATAAGAGCAAAGATGATAATTCAACACAATAAAATAAAGTGTAATTAGTTTCTGTTTTATGGTTGGCTATATTCACCTAAACGTTGGAGAGGTTTTGTTCAGAAGAAAAAAAAAAATGCATCTAAAATTTGACTCATCAAGCGTACAGTATGTAGTAATGTAGAAAGCCTTTGACGAGCTGGAAAGGGCTGGTGAGCTGCTGGTTGGAGATCCCCGCTCTATACAATGCCTAAATGTTTGTTAGTGATTAGGGTCACAAATGTATCATATTAATTGTCTTATGGCTCTTAGCAGGGCCGACCACAGACTTGCTGACACCTGACTTTCATACATGCCCCTCCTTCAAGACGATTTCATCCCTCGGGAGACAAACAATAAATGAAACCTGAACCTGAAACCCCCTAGCTACTGTTTGCCATAAATGACTCATAATAAAAATTGCACTCCTTCATAGGCCCCACCCAGGGCCAGTTCAGCCTAATAAGCAAACTGCCCAAGTCCACCAGGGGGCCCCCAATACTGTATGTGTACTACAATGTCTCCTCAAAATAACTAGTATACTGCAAAAAGGAATCTAGAAATACAGAAAGTAAAAATGTCTTTAAATTATATATATTTGCCATTGATTTGAGAAACTAATTTTAAGACATTTTCCACTGGGGTAAGTTTGTCACTACTACAAATGCATCAACAACGTTCTTCTTTCAATTGAATTAATATTGTTTTTATCTCATTTTGAGTGTAATTAGATATTTTTTTTCTTAATTTAAGAGTAAAAGAAAATTTACCCCACTGGCAGAGTTCTTGAAATTAGTTGAAATCAGAGGCAAATACTAATTTTAAGAATGTTTTTTTTTTGCTCATTTTTAGATTTCTTTTTGCAGTAGTCTACTTTTTTCTTTTACATAGTCAGGTCATGTATTGGAACATATTCTTATCCAATTTAAATTGAAATTGCGAGGGCCCCATGACATAATTCCGCCTAGGGCCCCGTGAAAGCTTGGGCCGGACCTAATCCTAATGATCAAAGTCAATTAAGGTTAGGATCAGGTTTAGGTTTACGTCATGTATATTATGTAATACAAAGTCTAAACACTGTTAATAGTGATTTTCTGGGATTTTCTATGAGAAACTAGCACTGGAGGCATGCTCAGTGGTGAATTCAGTGCCTCTCGACATTTCAGTGTGTTTCGACTGGACCCCCTGCTCCTTACCCAGTTGTCCCCCCTCGTCGACGGCCCAGGCTTCAAGTCGGGACCATGGACTTAACCGCTGCAGTGTGATGTCGCAGCCATGAACGCCAGTGCCTCACAGCTAGAAGGTCACGGGTTCGATCCCCGTGTCTGCGTAGGTTTCCTCCAGGTGCTCCGGGGCCCCCTACCACTAAAAACATGTACAATAGGCCAGGATGAATGAGAGAGTGTTTGTGAGTGTGGGATAATGGATGGAAATCTGTGTTCACATGCACCGTCTCAAATCATTTTATCCGAGTCTGATTGAATAAAGACACCACCTTTGACACTGATACTATGAAAAGTAAATGAGAAAATAAATGTATGTTAACAGATAATTAAAACTAGTAACCATGTATAGGGTGACCAGATTTTTCACTTTAAAAACTGGGACAAAAATGTGATTTTTTTTTTTTGTTTGTTTTCATGTTTTTTCATAATTTTTCTCAATTTTTACATCTTTTCTTATATAATTTTTTGGTCATTTTTTTGCAGGTTTTTTTGTTCTTCATAATTTTTCCAACATTTTTTGTCATTTTTCCCCACTTTTCATCATTCTCTTCTACTTTTTCTTCCTTTTTTGTAATTTTGTCATAAGTTTTCTCACATCTTTATTGCTTTTTTCTCGCATTTTTTCATCATTTTCCCCGTGTTTTTTGCCGGCGTCAAAAATCATAAAGTATCGCGTAAAAATGCGGCTTTGGACATGGCGCTGGTGAAAAACCGGGACAACTGGGACAGAGGTTGCGTAAAACTGGGACAAATTAATGGTTTCAGATAAATTGGACAGAGGGCTCAAAACTGGGACTGTCCCGGGTAAACTGGGACGTCTGGTCACCCTAACCATGTAACAAGTACCGTGGCAACTTTTCATCGTAGTAGAGGTTTTGAAATATTGTCGACTCATCTCTCTTCTCTTCGCAGCCAACAATCTCACTTTTTTATTCACACAAGGACAAAACTCAAACAACCACTGACCGTCTAAACACAAAGCACAATTTATTAAATTTAAATACATTAATAATTTCTCAAGAGTAAAAGTCTAGATTATTTTACATTTAATACAGCTATATAAGTACATACATCAGTATACAGTAGCAAAACTTTGTAAATATATTCGTCTTATGTACATATAGTATAATACGTAAAGTGATAGAAGGCTAAGTGAGAGAAGTGGGGTTAAATTATTGACGACTCAGTAAGTTTTCCCATGGCCACGTGCTCCGAGATTTACCTCCAAGACGCTTCTCGGGTTGTGAGGACTGTAAGACACACAGAGATGAGTCGGGATGAAGCTCCCCTTTGTACACAACAGGACTCCAGTATTCAACAAAGACCAGCCCAGATCCACGTCATGCTGAGACAACCAGAAGAAGCGCACACATGACCAGGTAAAACTCCTGTACCCGACTCCATTGAGCAAACAGTGACACGCAGTATAAACAGTGGAGAGGGATGTATTTGACCTGCCAGTACAGAGGGGAAGTCGCTTTAACATGTTTTCAAAAGGTATTTCTGCAGAAGTATTCATAAAGCAGACCTAAACTGCCTTTTTGTGTACCATTGCAACTTATTTTCTTACATTTGATGAAAGCAAAACTCTGATCTGATTTAAGGCGAGACATGAATATGATGAAACTTTTGCGGTATATTTTTTTCCCCACGGGGTTTTTGGAGTTTTTTCTTCGCGCAGAGGAGGGTCTAAGGATGGGGGATAACCTCGGCTTGTTTTGTTTACATATTTGTGTGATATCACGTCTGTTTGTGACATTTCTTTGTTCTCAGACTGTGACTCCCTTTGAGATGACTCCTGTTGTGATATTTGGCAGTACGAAAACACATTGTATATAATATATACAAAATAAAATATATTGGAATTGGTCATTTTGGGTGTTTTAGGCATGAAAATTGCCAAAAATTGCTTATATTTCTGACAATGAAATGTAAATAATGGATAGAGTTTGGTTTAAATCAGGGGTGTCCAAACGTTTTTCATCACATCAATATTGAAGTGTATATACGGCATGGAGGGCAACAAATCTGTGGCCAGTGCAGTCAAATATTCATCTGGGTTAATTTAAGAGATGTTTAAACCTTTTTCCACACATATGTATTTAGTCTGGAACCTTAATGCAAGCTTTCGTCCTACAATAAAATGTTTTTTTTAATTGTGCAGAATTGTTAAAGTTTGCCTCTGGTGATGTGTGCCAGAGGAGCTCGTCAGTACAATTCCCACCCTGGTACCGGAAGTAAAAATCACATTCAAAAATTGCATAGACTTTTTCAAAAATATTAAGATTTAATGTTTAAAAGAGCAATAGCCGTTAATAAGCTATGTGGTGACTGAGGGCATAGACCAAGTTGTATCCAAAACTTCATAAACCAACAAGTTATAAAAGCATTCTGCTCTGCTTTCAAGTATTTGGTATTTTCTTGCTTGTAAAATATCTGCGCTATTGCTAGCAGTTAGCACGTAGCTGTCGTGCTTTTAAACTTTTACAATTTTTCGAAAAGTCTACGGAGATCCCGGAAAGAGCCCGGATAATAATAATGCATTTTATTTCTTAGGCGCCTTTCTTGGCTCTCAAGGTCGCCTCACATAAACAAGTATACATTTGGCGGGACTGTGGTGCTCCATTCAACAAGAAGCTTCTGGCCCACCAAATATTGGTCTGAGGGCCGCATTTGGCCCCCGGGCCGCACTTTGGACACCCCTGGTTTAAATGCATGGTTTTATTTTGTTGATTTATTGGTTACACAGATTTGCTCAGAGGGGGTTTTAGATATTTTGTTTAGTTTTTGAATAAACTAAACTTCGAACACTGAGCATTGTAACTGTGTTTGATCTTTATTGAGGTTTTATTGTACTCATTTTATATTTGTGTATATTTGGATGATTGTGTACTGTACATTTTTTATTGTATTTACTCACCTGCTCAGGGATGGCAGATGGAAACTAGCTTAAGCTATAAACTGGTGTAAAGCATCTTTAATTAATATTTTTGCACATTGTCCCTGTCAAATAAACTAATAAACAAACAAGCAAATGTTTTTTGGTGTTCAAAACCCCCCAACATATCAGGCTAGCAAATGAAATATTGAAAAATCCCTCTTAGCAACCCTTGAGAATATTGTTAAGTACAAGACTGGGACGTTTGGAGTCTGTAGGAGCAACTAAAGTGGAAATATTGTTGCTGCAATGTGAGAAAAAATACCATTTCCCACAGTACAGTACAATAATTACACTCCTTATTGTAAGATTAGGTCATTTATTTGTTTCCAGGTGAAAGATTATAAGTTAAGAAGGTAAACGGACCTAAACCTGAGAATGTACAGTATACTGTATATAGTTTTGCCTGCAGTGTCTCCCCTTAAATCAACAACAGCACCGTGTACTCAAACTGCATACATACAATTTAGAGTCCGAATAAAATTGGGAAAATTAAGCTTTTAATAATTTGCAAACATGAATTCCACCAGATCCATATCATCAAAAACATCTTAAAGCGAAGGCAAAAGCTGTTAAACTCTTCGTCTTGCATGATGTGACAATTTCTAACATGTTTTTATTCCTATTCTCTCAGTTAATGTGTCAACTTTGGTAAGCAATTCAACACCGGTTTTGACAGGTCAAACATTAAGTGTGAAAACAGAAGAAACCCACACAGGGGGTTAGATGCTATGTTCGCACCATGGCGTCGCTGCATGCTCTAGAAATGTATGGTTTTAGTTTAAAGACCGTACCAAAGAAGATACTCGGATCAAAATGCAGACAGACGTGGGCCATGGTTCGACACAGCTGAAGACTAGGACAGTGCAATACATTATGCAGAGCCCCCAGTGAAAGGCTCTTGCTCTTTGGAAGTCAAGTGTCGCCAAAGTACAAGGCATTGGATAGATACATCTTTTACATATCACCAGTATCCATACTCAGAAAGGCAAAACGAAATGACATCGCTCCGCTATGGTCTGGCGTCACAGTTATCAAGCAGCTCGACAATCAGAACGTCTGCTGCAGCCATTCCCAAAGCGAACAGGCTCCATAAAAAGAAAACGCATGTACTAGATTCAGAATAGGCCGAGGCTTGCATTATTGAAAAGAGGGAATGCTAAAATGAAAAGCAGCAGCTGTTAGTCCTGCACATCAGAGGGTTAGACGGGGGATAAGAGAGAAATATTTAAAGCAAGGAATGTAGATTTGATAGATAAGACATGATACAGCCAGAGTCAGATTCGAGACAAAACTATTCAAATTACTTTTAAAGGAACTCAAATAAAAAATAAATAATAATATATTTATATAAGAGTTAATAGTAACATTTCAGTTGCCCCCCCCCTCTTTTGCCTTGTTAGTTTTTGACTGTTTTTGGCTTTGACTCCCAAAGTTTTGAGTTTTTGCATTTTTGCTTTTGGTGAAAAGCTGATAGGGAGGCGGGGCTTAGAATAGTGCCTTCTCATTGGCTGAAGGACTCAGTGACTTTGTATTTAGCTTTTAGCCCTGCTAAGCTTTGGGCCAAGCTTTGATGAGCAACGATCTAGCTACATAAAACAAGTTAGTTCTTATAGAGGGGAGCAACGAAAAGGTTAAATGTAGCAGGCCTCTTGTGTGTGTTTTTTACCTGCCCTGAAGTCCACTTTGGAGTGTCTCTCCCTTTCCGTCACTCAAAACTACTTTTCTGGGTCACAAAGTCCTTCAGCCAATGAGAAGGCACTATTCTCTTTTTTTTATTGAATAACAATTTTTATTCTTCATGTTTAGCATTGAATAGTTTTTTCTATGTTTCATTGTTTATTCTTATGTTGGAATCAAAATATTATCTTACAAAATCCCCAAAAATACAACTTATTTTTAATTTGAGTTCCTTTAAAAGTAATTCGAATAGTTCTGTCTCACATCTGCTTCCATAGTGTGAGGTGTTAGCTCCGAGTGGCACAGCGCAGGAAGGAGCCTGAGCAGCAGAAAAGAAGAACCTCCACCGAGACACCGAAAGTGACGCAACCAAACACCGAGGGGGGGTCCCAGGGCGGGGCAGGAGAGGAGGCTGAGGGGAGGGGCTCACACATACACACCCTCAGGATTCAGGCTGGACACTAGAGGGTTCTGCAGGTTTCGGGGGTGGCCCAGGAACTGTTTGGCGGTGGGGCGAGGCGGGGAGTCTACGGGTGTGTCACTTCGGCCTAGAGCGAGGAGAGACAAAGGGTTATCACAGTGACTGGTATAGGAGTGTTCATCAACTGGTAATTAACTAACTGTTTAAAAAATACTAAAGCTGCAGAAGAAGACGAGAGACAGCAAGTGAATAGGGAAAAAATGAAATTGAGTGATGTCAATAAAAAAAAAACTATTGCTGAGTATTACTTACAAGAGAAATGTATTGCACTTCTGTTATTTTATATTTTCATATGTAAAATAAGGCATTTTATGCATAAAAATGGACAAAATTGCCTACATTTTTGGCGATGAATCTGAAAAAGGGGTAGAGTCAGATTTAAATGTATGGTTTTGATGATGTATTATATTATGGTTTGTTTCCACCTACCCCACTCTACACTGCTGCACTCTACTCCAGTGGTTCCCATACTTTTTTGTCTGGTGTACCCCTTGAACCTTTCATTTATACTCTAGTAGCCCCGCCTTGATGGTTTTCTTGACATTTAATTAGAAAGTCCAATTTATCAGTTAAAATATGCAATTTATCAGTTAAAATATGCAAAATATTCCCAAACTCTCACCCTTTACAGCTGTACATTATAAACAGCTTTTTTTTTAAACATAATAATCAAAAATACAATTCATTTATATGAATGTAGGTTGGCTGGCCAGGCTAACAAGCACACAGCACAGCCGTATTCACGGATCCACCAGGGCAACCATGACTCACCAGGACCAGACTCTACCAAAGTGAGGGAAACAAAACTAAGCCAAGTAGAGGAGAGCCTGAAGGTGCTAGGGTTAGGGTTAGAAACACGTGTTACTGCACACTTAATATATTTATATGAAAACAAAATGACAATATGCAATACACTTTTGCCTCATATTTACATCATTTATACATTTAATTTAAAATTAATATCAAGTATTCACCTGCAGTGTCCTTGAAGGGGCTATACCTGATGTTTGTCCTAGTAGGGGAATGAAATTTGTTTTTCCTCCTTTAGTATATTTCAAACTTAAACATTTGTGGAAATAATACTGTGCATCTAAATATAATGCATTTATTGTCAATTTCATGGTTTGCAGGCTAGTTTGTTTTGTAGTATTTCTATGACTACGATCCAAAAAAGTGACCCTGCCAGTTGTGAAATGTGCTTGTAAACTCATCTCTAAGAAGAAACAGGATTTAAGAAATGTGTTTAAGTTAGGAATGTGTTTGGACCGCAACTATAAATTTATTTGACTTGCTCCCTTTTCCATTATTTGTAATGGGAAAAAATAAAAAAATAAAAATCAGGTATAGTGCCTTTAAGCAAAATGTGAACGTAAAAAAACGTAGTATTCTAATGCAGCACTACTAGACTTGTTCAAGTAAAGCTTTCCGATCAGGGTCCATACTTGCGCTCCTCTGTGCCTCCTGCAGCAGATGGGCCAGCTCCAGTTGCTCCAGTTCACTGCGTGACTGGGAGTGCGCGGGCAGGACTCCTGTCTGCTGGATGAACTGCTGCAGGTTACACTGACGCAGGTCCTTGTTCAGGTCCTCCAGCTCGTCCTGCTTGGCCTGAGGGACACAGGGACACACCGGGAAAAGCACCAATCAAAAGGACTTTCACGTTTGGTACCGGCAGCTGACAAGCCCAATGCTTCCTACGTCACTGTTGCGTGAATGAATGTTGAAAGGGAAAGGAGGATGCTTTTTCAAATGATATGAATTCTTGTTGAAAACTTGTACTTGTGATTGTGTAGTACAGTAGTTTTACTGCAGTAATGTGCCACTGCTAAAACTAATGTTGAAAGAACATGATTTGATCTTGGTTTGAGCAGGTAAAAGAAAATCTGCCAATGGAATAAGTCTTACTACACTTAGAATAGACCCTTTCATTGTTTGTAAACATTTGGGGCTTACACCGCATTCATGTGGACCTCGGGAACTGGGGAAAACGTTTTTCCCAGTTGGAAAATGCACATGAACATTCGCTCAACTGGGAAAAACAACTGGGGAACTGGGGTCAAAACAAGCTACCGGACTGCCGCACCTGATGCGGAAATCAGCT
>OMNZ01076886.1:2673-13331 GCA_900303255.1 Lesueurigobius sanzi
CATGTTTCTTTTAAATTAAATCTTAAAACATCTGTGATCAATAATGAAGTTGCACTAACTTGATGTAATGTAGACTGTGATATACCTTGTTGATGTGAATATTTTGTTTACTATTATCTGATGACATGTACAAGTATAAATTGTGATACCTTTTTTTTTGTTTGTTTTAGAATGGACCCCAGGAAGAATAGTCTCTACTTTGGTAAAGACTAATGGGGATCCTTAAATAAAGAAATAAAGAAATAAAGGCTCAATAAAATGTGAAAAACCCCACTTTGTTGAGCAAAGCTGCTGCTCGTCTCCATGTATCCCTGTCCTCTAAATAGCATATACTGTGTTCCAGGACCAGCTGTATGTCCCATCAGTCAAAGCCCTGCAGATACCAGAGGTGTAGTTAAAGCCCATGTTGCAGAGATATTAAAGTTTACGGCACACATTGTTTTAATTAGCCTCACATGTTTCAGACCAGAGCGAACGGATCAAGACTAATGGTTGTTTGTTTATAGGAAGTGCACAGAGACCTTTTAGTAATTAAAGGTGCTGAGTGCAGGATTTAGTGGGATCCGTTTACACAGAGAGGATATACCGAAATGATTTTAGTATGTAATCTGTGGTGAGTCATGTTTCGGAAACACATAGCCTTGGCTTGAGTTTATTGCCGAGCTGGCTCATGGTGATATACACATGTGTTATTGACAACCTTACAACTCTACAATAACTCAGCCTTCTGTAATATTCCTATCATTGCTTATCTGGCACCTTTATATTTAAAATGTATATTTACTCATATTCACATTTGTAAATGTAACTAATTTGCGATATGATTTCCCTTATAGTGCTGCACGATTTGGGGGAAAAGATGCCTAATAATAGTTTTTCTGTCAAGTATTATGACTGTGATTACATTTCATTATGTTTTAAAGAGTTCATGGTGCACTTTTTAACATGCCCCAGTTGATGTTAGTATAGGTCTAAACTACAGGGTGTGCATGTTTACACATTGATACCCCATTGAGAGGATGTTTTGTTAAATGCAAGGAACATTGGGCCTCATTCATGAATATTTTCTCAAGAAAACTTTAGTACAAGTAAGTACAACTTAGGTCCAATTCACTAAGCGTTCTTAAGACAAAACTCTTTTTAAAGAGATGCCCCAAATTCAGGAACGTGAAGAACACCACTCCCCTCATTATCAGGACATTTACATTATATTGACTATGTAAATACAACAACATGCACTTTAATCTTCCATTTATGAGCATGACCAGAGCATGAGGCAGTACTTTATTACATATACTCGAGTACATTAAAGTATTTCATATTTGTATGCTACTATTTTATTAATACTGTCACTCTTATTGTAAATGACCACCTGTATTTGTCTAAAGTCTCTCCTCTGATTACGACTGGTGTGCCTCAGAGCAGCAACTAACAAGCTTCAGCAATTTTTGGGTCCATTTTGACTGATAATATTCTAAAACTGCAGATCTTCTGTGTGTAAGAGTCCTACTGACTGTTCTAAGGATTTGTTCGTCCACTAAGAACAAATTTTGTGAATGCCAAAGAATTCTTAAAGAACAACTAAACACCAAACCAACTTTTTTTGCTGATAGACTGTGTAAATGGGTGTGTAAGTGTATTATCTACATGTTCCAGGTAATATTTTGACATTTTAGTGCAAACCTGCCCAAAAGTGTCCTTTTATGCGTAAAACCGAGTGGCTAACGCCCTCTAGAGGTTGAACTCGTAATGTGCATCTATTCCATTTGAATTTTGCGGTTAGCTGAGGAGGTAGAAGTTGGTGCTGTAGGTAGAAGTTTACGTCATCAGCTCTGCCACGCCTCACCATCCTCTAACGCTGTGGTATCACTGTGGCTCCTCCCCCTCACCATCCTCTCTAACGCTGTGGTATCACTGTGGCTCCTCCCCCTCATCATCCTCTCTAACGCTGTGGTATCACTGTGGCTCCTCCCCCGTAGCCAGTTGGAGTTGGATTAGCGAACACGCCTCTTTCACTGCAGATTTCATATTTTTGGTGTGGGTGGAGTAAGGCTCTGGCACGCCCGTTTAGGCCCTCTTTAAGTCAGACTTAAGAACAAATTTGTGCGCAAGTTTCATGAATGAGGCCCATTGTGCTTAATAATTGCAATCTGCAGTTTGCAAATTGTAACCATTCAAATTGCCATTGTGTAGCTCAATATTCCATTAGCTGCTGTTTTCTGAAGATTGTTTTTATTGTACTCTGGTACTGTATTGCTGTAACCAAGCAGTTTCCTTTGTGGATCTAAAGTGTAAGTCTAGTTCTAGGTATAGACCAGCGCTGCACCGACCCTAACTGCTCTACAAGGTGAGCCGTGAATCCAACAATCCATCGGCAGTGTTGCATTTTAAAAACCATGAACACAGAACAATTGTTGAAGTTTTTATCCGTCTTGACACAATAAACATCTGAACAGCTATTATTACATCATAAAGTGAGTGGCATCTGTTCAGACGACCCGTACATTCAAAATAGCACCCATTAACACGCTGTCATAAAACCGGTATAAAAATGAGTACAAAAAATACATACAGACTAAAAATCTGCACTTACATTTATACAACGCTAACAGCCACAAGCCATTGCATGTGCCATCCCAGGTCCATACCTGACTCTCGCCTGTTCTGACAGGAAGTTTCAGCTGTTTACAGGACATAAATAAATTAAAACAATGGGAAAACACACATATTTGGTATTTCAGAAACACTGTTCAGAAAGCTTCCATAGTTTTTGGGTTAGGTGCATGAAGGTGGAAGTCTCCACAAGTCTTTAGAAAATGTATAATAAAGGGTTAAGATCACTGGCTTGGCTTGTTTCTGTACTATTTTGAGATGGAAATGAACATAAAAACCTGTCTGTGTAAGCTCTCAGTTATACAGGAGTTTTCCTTTGTAGACAGAAGTTCTTAAACTACCTTTTACAGATGGTAGCCTAAGTTTTGCAGACGTTTCGCCTCTCATCCAAGTAGCTGGTACCACACATTCGTAGTGTCGCTGTTTAAAATAAATATGGGTGGTACCAATTATAGCTTAAACCATTCTATTGGAATCAGTACACACATACTCTACCTTCTGCTTAAATAAATCACTAACAAAGCCTTTTGGGTGATAGGAGAAATGCTTAAACTACCATGTACATACAGTATAATAACTCAAGAACATTTTTCTGCTGTCTTACAGAATTAATCATTTGTATATAAGTAGACTTGATGCATTCTCTTACAAAAGGGTATTGCCCAAACTATTTTCAATACTGAATTCAGGCCCTACATTTCAAATGATGCGAAATAGATCAAGCACCTTGACAGAAGTCTATGCTTGCTGGATGCATCTATTCTTGAATCATAGGCTTTCATGAAAACCTTATGCACAGTGCTGTATTTTGGCCGTTTCTTGCATAGTTGCTCATGTGCCTTGTCAATATCTATAACCGATGATATCACAAGAAAAGAAACTTGAAATATCAGGTTGGACTTTTGTAGTGAACATCCAGCATCTTGGTCATATATTAGTCCATGAAATGCTGCCAATACTTTTTTGTTCAAGGCACTGTTTTAAGTTGAAAGGCCATTTAGTCCATTGAAAAACAGAATTAGCTCAAAGTCTTAGTAAGGATATGTCGAGATGGAGATGTAGATGATGAAGATGCTCTGGTAGGTGATGCGTCCCTGTGGCGAGATGGTTGTGGCTTGGACTTTGAGCCGCACTAATCCAGGCCTGTCCAGAGTGCGCAGCGTGAAGATGATTCCTCTCCCCGAGTCGTCCTTGATGCCAAAAACCCTGCTGCCCATCGACCCGCTCTCGGTCTCCTGCTCCAGTATGGTAAAGGAGGTGCGGTCCTGGAGGATGCCCAACTCGGAGAAGGCAGACAGGCGCACTACGTTGTGGTTGGACGGGATGCCGGAGGGGAGAGTTAAGAGCTTGTACTGCAGTCGCTGAGGGGAGCCTGTGGAGCAGTCGTGCTGGCAGGGTCTGTAGCAAGTCCTGCAAGACAAAACACAAAAACCACATTATCTATGGTATATAGTTATTTATGCCACATATGGATGGCATTTTCTGGTTACAAGTTGGGAATGTAGGAAGTTAAACATGCAAATATATTATCTAAGAGTAAAGGACAGATTTTAGTGACTCGGGAGACAAGCACATGAAACACTGGCAGCTAGAGGCTGTAAAACATAAGATGAGGTGCTCTTAGAAACATTATTATGTTTTTTTTTTTTTTATGTACTCATGTACCTTGTTCTGTAAGCACTTTGAATTGCTTTATGCCTGAATTGTGCTTGCCTTAATTTAACCTATGTGGGAGAACAGGTATCTTAGTTATCTTAGTTCTGGCTTACCCAGGGCTTCCTCCTTTCTGGTAGGCAGCTGGACAGGGTGTATCTAGGCACTGATATCCCCCTCGGGTGTTAAAGCACATCTGATTGTGGTCACACTGAATGCCCTGCTCCAAACACTCATCAATGTCTAGAAGAAGACAAACAAAATCTTTTAAGACTTCAATTTAGCAGCAAGATGTCGCTGTCAAAGTGAAGCATTTACCTTTACAAGTCCTGCCGTTGGGTAAGAGTTTGTATCCTGGTGGACAAAGGCACTGGAAGCTGCCAATTGTGTTGCGGCACTCGTGCTGACAAGGCTTTCTGAGGCACTCATCCACATCTGAAAGCAAAGGGAATCTCTAATTCTATTCTGGAAAAAATCTACAATGCATGTGTATTTGTGCATACTTACCAACACATGCTCCGTCTCTGTAGGTGTGTCCCACAGGGCAGCTCTGCCTGGTGATCCGTGATACCCCTGTTGACCTGGAGAGGATTGGTCTGCCCACAGTCGACACTAGCTGTGGTCTAAGCCTCGCCCGGACTCTGGTTCCATTGGTAAAAGTGTGTCCTCTCTCGAGTCCTGCACAAGAGCGACCATCCCCCAGCAGGACCGTCCCAGGAGGACACAAACACCTGAAGCTACCCGGCACATTACGGCACTGATAGGCACAAGGGCTTGGAGTCTGAATACATTCATCAATATCTGAAGAGAGAATCAAAACAACACTCAATGTCTCAATACAGCACATCATTGAAGTAGAACTGCAACATCACATTTCTCCTGCGTTAGAGTCAGCTGAAACTCATAATAATAACCTTTATTCAGCCATTGGTTCCGATACAAGTGCCTTATATTTTTAAGACCAGACTGTGTTATATATTTATATTATTTATAATTTATTACATTGATTTAATCTTTCTTTATCAATGTTTTGAGCTTTAGTCACAACTTACTTGGATGTTGTTTTAAATAAAGATACTTTCTGGCAAAGTCCAGTGGATTACACTGTTTATACAAGGAAATATAAACATAATCAGCAAAAGTTATTCAAAATGTGGCGCAACTCTTACCAAGGCACGGCAGGCCGACTCCCTGGGATCTGTAACCGCGAGGGCACACGCAGCCATACCCTCCCATCGTGTTCTGGCAGATCTGAGTGTATCGACACATGTGGCTTCCATCCTGACACTCATCAATATCTAAAAAAAAAAGTAATTATGTTGTTAATTAATATAATATTATATAAAACAACAAGCATGTAAGTCTTGCGTTATACATTTTCATACGTGGTGCTTTCACACATGAAAACAATGAAACACTAACCTACACAGGCCCCATTCTCTGCTGTGGTCATCCCAGAAGGGCAGCTGTCAAAGCACTGGTATCCCCCCTCAGTGTTGCGGCACTGCTGGTGCGCTGGGCAAACGCTCCTCATGCATTCATTAATGTCTATGTTGCAACAAAAGGATCATAATAAAATGCGAGATAATTACATTAGATTTCCCCAGTGACCCATTCTGTGACTAACCCAGGCAGCGGTGTCCTGACTGCTGATATCCAGGGTGGCATATGCAGTGATACGAACCAAGAGTATTCACACACTGGTGCTGGCATGGAGAGAGGGCAGACTCCTGGCACTCATCCACATCTATGATACAAACATTATAACTACACTGCTGCAGCTCCACTGTTAATAAGTAAGTAAGTACTTGCCTTCACAGTTTGCCCCCGTCAGGCTGGGCTTGAACCCTGGTCCACATTTGGCTTGGCAGCGATAAGTGCCCACCGTGTTGACGCACTGTTGGTTGAAGTGGCACATGTGGGAGCCCTGAGCACACTCATCAATATCTGAGAAACAAAAACAATACAACGATATAATAATAATAATAAATCACAGTATGCCAGGACTGGACCAATACACTCATTTCCCATCTTCATTTCAGTTTTTTACACACAACAACCTTTTTCATTAATCTCACCTTGACAAGTGTTGGTCTCTGCGGAGATGGTGAATCCAGAAGGACACGCACAAGTGAAGCCTCCCATGATATTGTTGCAGGAGTGCGAGCAGGGTGACTGCAGGGCACACTCGTCCTCGTCTAAAAATAAAACGCATTATGTAAAAAAGGTGTTGGAAAGTAAATGTATTTATTATTATTATTATGTATTGCATACCAGCACAAAAGGACGCATAGTCGAGCGTGAATCCTTTTGGACAGCTTTCTCCATATCCTTCTGTGTAACAAGTAATTGATGATGAGCTTCGGACTTCAGGTACAATATGACAACAGTATTTGTTTTTACCTGGTATAAGGAGATTGGCATTCATGCGAAAGTCCAGTGTTAGCGTAAACATATTGTAGGCACTATTGAGCCCAGAAACTTTCAGCAGCTGGAGGAGAGGGCCTTGGCGCTCCTCTGGGCCTTCGTAAATGATTGTATGGTTACAACGCAGCACCAGGGGATTTCCTCCCCTTTGGTGAGTTTGGGACGACCAAGAGTAGAGCTGCCCTTGGCCTGTCTGCACATAGGACTCATCAAACTCCTGCAACACACAAGTCAGTTTACAGCTGTTAGGAGTAAAACTTAAAAACAAAGCATAGAAAGGGAAAATTGATCGCGTTACAGACCTGTAAGTTGACATGTGATGATAACAAGGGTGGGACATAGCCGTTAATTACTATGTCAATAAGTAAAACGCCTTCTGGATCAACACCTCTGGCAACATGGGTCAAACGGAGCACCTCCCCTGATGTACAAAAGAAAGAATTACCAATTAAAGAGGATTAACAGCAGTACATAGTGCCATCTTCTGGTCATTTTGCTAACTACAACTGCTTGACAAAAAGTGGTAAAATGTGCAATTGGATCAAAACCCAAATAACCACTTGACCCTCCAACTTAACTACTATTGTGAAAAAATACCATGGTTATATGAAATGATTTGACAAAACGTACCGGTCTCGAATTCCAGTTGGGACTCCTGCCTGAAGTGCCCTTGAGTGAAAGCGTAGCCGTTCCTCGTCCCTTCATTCTGCAGCACTGTGGTCCAGTAAATGGGGGCGAACACAGACACCAACACACGCAGCAATGGACCTGTCACAGATGCAAAGTCAGCGATGCATTTCCAAAAAGCCAGATGTAGTGTAGTGTTAAATTAGATCATGAGATCAGAAACACTCACCGATACTAGGAGGGATGTTTTCTAGACGTGCCTCTATGCTGCTGCCCTCCTCTTCCTCATGATTTGTGATGTTAGCCTCCAGGAAGGAAACACCAAACTCCCTCTCATTAACCATCCCGATCAAGCTTCCCCTAGTCTTGCGAGGACTGTCACCTTGAATTAGATGAAAAGTCTATTTATCTTATGTTCTATAAACATTGTATATCCCCCATCACTTAAAACATACCTGGACAGAGACCAGCTTGGCATTTCCTCGAGTCCAGACCGGGACCACTGCAGGACCTGCCTCCATTTGCAGGCTCTGGGTTATTGCAGAGTCTAAGTCGTTCTTGGACTCCTTGTCCACACGGGCTGCTACATGGGCCCCACTCCTCCCAATTAGAGTAGCCTCCATTGACTGACAGGACAAGTTCATTTGGATTTTCTTACTACTATGTAATGTTATTACAATGTTATTCTTATATTTATTTAAAGCAAAACTTACTCTGAACTTTGAGGGAAATTGTTCTTTCAGCACTTCCAGCTTCACTCTCAGCGACGCACTGGTACTCCCCTTCATCGGTAGCCTGCACATAAACACAGATCACAAATGATTGAACTAACTATTTGTAACAAAATCACAATTGATTTAGAAAGAAAGCAAGACAGTCACTAAATAGGAGAAGCTTGACAAATGCACAGTAACTGATTGTATATTTATTTTTAATGTTAAAATATAAAATATTTCATATTTACAGTTACGCTGTAAATGACCAAGGATCCATTGAGAAGTGCCTGCATGCGTAATGAGCGCAGCAGTGGTTTTGTGTCCTTCAGCCAGCGCAAGACAGGGCTGGGGTCTCCATGGACGGGACAGTCCAGCAGCGCAGCTCCGCCCTGGACCACTGTCTGAGTCATGTGGGCTTCACCCTTTAGCACAGGAGGCTCTGGAAACACATTCTTCCTAAATTGTTGTAGCCAAAGCAAATTGTATAGACTTTTAATGGCATAGTTTGTACATACCCCTGATACGAATGAATGAGAGGGCCCGAATGGAGCCCACAGGGTTTTCTGCGGTGCACACATAGGTCCCAGCGTTGGTCATTGCCACATTTTCAATAAACAGTAGGCTCCTGCCTGCTTCATCCACACTGCCTGGGAAGGATAAATAAATCAGATTAATCATTTAAATTGCAGATACACAATTAAGAAAAAATTAAAAGTTAATTACCTGTGATGGGGCTGTTGTTGGCGGTCCAGGAGATGACGGGAGCAGGTGTGCCCTGAGCGTGGCAGGATAGAGTCATGTTTTGACCTTTGTTCAGGGTCATGTCTCCTGGGAGCTCCTTAAAGGCAGGCCTCATATTGATGGACAGGTGGATGTCCTGTCTCACTGAACCTGCTGTGTTTGTAGCCACACATGTAAATATACCTGCATCCCCCAGCTGTAAAGAAATAAAATATATATAAATGTTTTTCAATAGGCCATGCGAAGTGTTTTCTAGAAGCTCACCTCAGCCCGCTCAATGATCAGCTCTCCAGATCGTAGCACTGTGAATTTGCCAGGCCGCATAGGGACAATGGTTCCATCTTTTTCCCATGACACTCGGGGCTCTGGAGAGCCTTGGGCAGCACATGGCAGCAGAGCCTGAAAGCCTTGAATCACTGACAGTTCTGTCTGAGTAGGAGCAATCATCGGGGGCACTACAAACACAATGCATATTCATTTTGAGCCTCACACATTTACAACAGTTCTCCTGAGCTATAACCTTGAATACCTTGAATAATTAGCCTGATGTCATGGCTAGCTCTGCCGGCAACATTTTTGGCAGTGCAGGTGTAGAGGCCGACATCACTCCGCTGGGTTGAAGGAATAGACAAGGTTCCATTTGCAAAAACACGGATGTGCGCCCCATCCACCACAGGCCTCCTCTCTTTGTGCCACGAGACTTCAGGCTGAGGCTGCCCATCAGCTACACACTCCAGACTAATTGGTTGACCTAGCACAGCAGTGTACTCCACACGGGGCACACTCAGCACCGGAGGAACTGGAAAACATGGTTTTCACTTATTTTTAACATAACAAGCATGAATGCATATGCATTTGTAAATGTAACTGCAGGCGCTGTTAGGTTTCTATGGCAACAGCACAAGCTGAGATCAGCACACACTAATATTAATCTACATTTGTTTGGCTAACCTTGAAGAACTAGTTTGGTCCGGCCCACGGCTAGACCAGCTTCATTCTTAGCCAGGCACTGGTAAGTCCCTGCATCACCGAGTGTAACACGGGAGAACTTCAGAGCTCCATTTGACAGCACTGCCAGTCGATGACCTGTGGAGAAATGGGTTAATATACATTTTTAACTGTACAGTCAGTTGGCACTCATTTAGTGAGTACCTGCTGAAATTGGTACCCCCTCTCTTTGCCATGTGATAGAGGGTCTGGGGAAGCCTTGAGCCTCACATGGCAGGACCGTTCTGTGATTCAGAACCACTTGGACTTCTTCTGCCATCGGCCTGATCTCTGGGGGCTCTAAATGCAAACACATGGTGTTATATTGATGATGAAATACCCACTGCAGTGTAAACCCCTTGTGTCCACAGCTCACCTTGGACAATAAGAGAGATGTGCTTGTGCGCCACACCTGCTGGGTTTCGGGCTGAACATGTGTATCTGCCAGCATGACTTGGTGCTGCAGATGTTATCTCCAATACACCTAGTAGTTACATTTTGATTTTACAAACAAAGCTTAACAGAGATATTGCTTTTTAGAAAATAAAACTTGACTGAGAACTGACCCGTTGGCAGAACTCGATAACTTCCTCCTCTGGCTCCTAATTTAGCTCCACCTTTAGTCCAGGTGACTGTGGGCCGGGGCCGTCCTTGTACGTGGCAAGGCAGGACCACAGGAGACAGTTTGACTGCTGTGACAGTAGGAGTGTCATCTTCAATAGATGGTGGGACTGCGAAGTAAGAAAAAGTCGAATTAAAGAGGGACTAAACGGGCGTGCCAGAGCCTTACTCCACCCACACCAAAAATTTGACATCTGCCGTGAAAGAGTCCGCTAATCCAACTCCAACTGGCTATGGGGGAGGAGCCACAGTGATACCACAGCGTTAGAGAGG
>OMNZ01076898.1:3540-13789 GCA_900303255.1 Lesueurigobius sanzi
TAATATTTTGCAGTTAAAAATTAGAAAATAAATCAAATTTTACTTGAAAAATAGTAGCAAGTTACAATTACTAAAATTAAGCTCAAGTAATCTTAAATCCAGAAGTTTTAACTTACAAAGATAATTTCTTTCTTTCGGAGCTCATATTACCTTCACGCCTCAGTACAGTGGCATAAATGGTGAGACAGTCCTTTCCTTTTTGCTGTCAGAATACACTTTCGTTTTCCCAATGTTTGTATTTTACATAACTTTGGGCATTTTCTGTAACTTTTTCCCTTTAGTTTAACCTTTCTAAAAAGTTATTTGCGGCGTATCGAACAGTATAAGTGTCCACAAACTCACTCTTCCTCACCCAACACAATAATGCATGAGTCTTACCCGGCAGGATGCGGACCACCCCTGCAGCCGCTCCATCTGTCCAGTCAAGTGTCTATACGTGCTCCCATCTCTCCCGCTGCTCTCTCCCCTCCCTTCATACCTCCCATTTCCTCGCTGTTCCTTAAGCCACAAGCTGCAAACTACAAAAAAAAAAAAAAAAAACGGGGGGGATTTATACTTGCTGGCTGGTCACCGTCTGACTGAATTGCCTGAGAATCCTGGGCGACTTGTGCTCATGTAGGACTTAAGTGGCTGAGAAACTGGAGGAGTGCTTCTTCTGTTGTCTGTTTCAATCCATTGACTGATCTGTCTTTGGCAAATTTAATACACGAATTTCAAACCCGCGGGGCAAAAGAGGCTTTCCTTTCGGCTGGCTGTAATATAAAGTGATCATTGGAGAAAAAATACTGTTAAGCCTGGGGGAGTGTGTGTGAGTGTAGTCCACTGTGCGAGATCTTTCTCACTTTTTCATAAATGTTATCTTGGTAATTTTTGTGAAACTTTTTGTGAAGTCAAAGCTTAAATGAGGGAAAGGCTGACTACATCATCTTTAGCCCAGACTCACCTCACTGCACACCTTGCTTTGGCTCATCTACCGCAGTTCTCTACAACAGTAAAGAACCTAGGAGTCACTTTTGACAACAATTTAAAGTTTGGCGAGTGAGTGAGTGCAGTGGTGAAGGAAAGTTTTGTCCAGCTCAGGCTCCTGGCTAAAGTGAAGCCCTTCCTGTCTCGTGCTGACCCGGAGAAGGCCATGCACGTCTCAATGCTGGATTACTACAACAGCCTTTATGCAGGGCTGAATCAGTCTCTTCTATGTAGGCTTCAGTGGGTACAGAACGCTGCAGCTCGTCTCCTCTCCCAACACCCCAAAACATGCACGAACCACTCCGATCCTTTAGACCCTACACTGGCTCCCGATCCAATTCAGGGTCCAGTTTACAGTCCTTATGTTCGTGTTTAAAGCCAATGACCTGGGACCAGTCTACCTCACAGAATGACTGACTATCTTGTCAGGGCTCTGCACTCTCATTTATTTAGACAGGCTTTTGACACTTAAGCTGTAACTGTCCATTGCGTGTTTTTCAAATTTTGCTCTGTGAAGCACCTTGTGCTCCTTTTGATTGTTGTTTAGGTGCTTGAGAAAATAGTTTCAAGAAAGCTACCAATGGGGGAAGTTTTACACTTAAATTAAGAAAAAAAAATATTAAATCACACTGACAGTTAGTTAAGAAATCTGAATAATCCTGGAATAACATTGTTTTTGATGTCCTTTGTCAGATTTCTTCAAATTGTTTCTTAAATCAAATGCAAATTGACTTATTTCAAGACATGGCTTAACTAAATGAGATGTAAATGAGCCCTATTGTCTTGACCAGCAGCAGACAGAGGTGGAAACTGCCGATCTTTAGAGGCAGATTTCTCAGCTTTGAGGTTCTTTGAGTGCCTACCTTCAAATGGCCACAACTTTTTTATTATCATATTCCCATGTGTTAGACATCGTTGGAAAGCTTAGAGACAACACTTTCAGAATCCGTGAATAACTCAAAATGCCCCAGAGTAGACTTGTGTCTGTAGTTCCGATGACTGGTCACAAATGTTACTTTTATTTCTGCAGTGTGGCAGTTTGGTTCCGCTGACACCAACATCTATACATTCTTCCGCACTTTTAGTTGACTGGAAGGGCATCTGGCATACAACATCTCATGCCAATGTTGTAGCGGTGACCATACACCATGAATCTATGTAATATTGCATTGCAAACTTGAAACCAAGGAAGTTGAAACCAAAACACATTTTGCTTCTTGATAGCCATGATGCTCTGAAGATGAGATTTGGGAAGTTTGGGAATGCTGACTTACTATTATGGGCTTAAAAAATGTGAAGAATAGGTTCAAGCCTGGAAATCCTGACTTATACGTACGAGCGAGTGAGTCAGGTCTCTGTTGTGTCAATGACTTTTCTGGGGCGGAGCAAATGTGAGCAAACGGGAAACCAATCATCGAAGGAACTGTGGACATGTGTTAATGTTACTGAGTTGTTAGTGGTTTTGTGTTGATTTCCAAACTGTCACAAAAGCACGAAGGTCACCAACTGTCAATGTGCTTTTGGTCATAACTGGACTGTTGTTGACGCTGGATTGTTGACGCTGCTCGCTAAGAACATGTGGCTGCAAATGAACAAATCAGATCACATTGTTCTGTTTGAGTTTGACTGAGGCACCGGTGAGGGCGAGCCAACGAGAATGAGATCCCTCTATCTCAAAATTCATATCAGTCTGGACTTGTCAGGCTTGTTTCGATTTCAATTTCAATTTCTTATTTTTACAAAATACCTGTACACAACTCAAGCTCAACGTCGGCCACAGATGCTTTTTCGCCCACCTCTGAGAGTGTGATTAGGAAGCCATTTTGTCACATTGTGAGACTTAATCATTTGCGGCGGCCTCCGTTTCTGCTTAAATCTGTCCAAAGTGTCGGTTCCAGTGGTTTGCTTTTGCTTATCCTTGCCATAAGCCCGGACCAGCTTATGACTGATAAGACGTGCAACCCGCGGGTCATCAGCTGCTGAGCCCATATAATGTCTCCGCATATGTGTATGCCTGGATTTCCTCACGTCAGTCCCCCTGCCCGCCTGGACCTGCATTTAGCCCATTTGCCACATTTGCACATCTATTGTAGGTTGTGTCAGTGGTTGCTGATGTGGAAAGACTGCACTGGCATCGCTTTATCTCGGCTCCCAGATGCATTATGACAAATCCCGTCTTGACCAAACTCGCGGGTCAGGTAATATATAATGTTACCGTGGACTCAGATTGATGGAAAATATATGGCAATATGGCTGCCAGACAGAATGTGAATGCATAAACATGCCCTTATACCCTGCATCTCTGCTCTCAGTTGGTCTTCTAGAACAGAAGAGGTCAAAGGTTTCACACCAAGTACCACCTCATGAAATATGTTTGCGTATAAGTCTAAGTCATGTTTTCTTTTTTATTTTAAATTGTGTCTTAAAAGTGCATTATGTGCCACTGGGCCGCGAAAAGGTCAAATATGCACTAGTATTAGTTTTGTTTGTTTGTTTCACATAAAAAGTTACATAGTTTTATAAAAACCTCAACATTTTTCTTTTTTATATTTTGAAATAATAGTGGGACCGCCTGCTCAGTGCTCGTGACCCTGTGGGGGGTCCAACCCTCCAGCTTGGGAACCACTGTCTTAACCCACCATTTTAAAGTTGCTTGATGTAATACATCTTCACCTTCTACCATCACAAGACACAGAGAGACCTAAATATTTCACGAGCAACTGCTCTGGGCATTATGTGCTGAAAAAACTTGAAACTTGAATAGTTGTGGTTTTATCTTGAATCAGATGATCTATTTTATTATTTAATATCAACATATTTCTTTGAATTGAAAGTTTGACATAACATGACTATGATGTGTATAACAATGCAAATGAATAAAGATATTTACAAATGAACAAATTTGTCAGAGCAGGAAAGAGAGGAGCACAGCTCTGAATCATCAATCCTCTGTATCGATATATGAGCCACTAATTTGTCTCTGTGAGTGGTTTCTGTTTGTATCGAGGCTTCTTCTGGGGAGGTCACACAACAGGTGCAAAAGTAAAGCTAAAGCGCTGACTCTCAATTGGCTGTTTGAAGTTGTTTGTTTTTGTTTGGGTGAAAGTAAAGCAAGGAAAGTCTCAGAGGAACACAAACACAGCTTTATGGTAAATATCATCACAACACAAGCAACATCCATACATTTATCCTTCCTCTAGTGTTAGGGTTTTTAGGTTTAGCATGCATAAAGGTAAAGAGGTAAAGACTTTTTGACTGAGGTCAAATAATAATGATCAGAGAAAACATTTGTCAATTTTCATTTTGGAAATGTCTTCAAAAACTGTTTCTCTCCCCAACTGAAATTGAATTCCTTAACGTGAACGCAACCTATTAAAAAGTCTGAAATTGCACATGGCACGAGCACCACCGATGGAATCAGTATCAACAGTGGTACGCATACCACAGGCTGAGAATCACTGCCCTGTGATAGTGTGCAAAAACATCATCACATGGACGACAAACAGGATCTGAAAGAGCACAGTGCCTGGTCCTTAAAACACAGAGGAGCTTCATGGATTATCTCTGTGTGAGTGTGGGCTGGAGTTTTCCAAGTGTGGAAGGAGATGGACTGAATAAACAGGATTACAAAAGCAGGCACAAATGACACAAAACATCCCTCCAGGGCGAGACAATACAGAGGTAACGAGCCCTATCAAGTATGAATAGGCTAAGATGTTTTCCAACCTTTAGCACCAAGAGAGGAGGGGCTTAGAGGTTAACTCCTCCTTCTGGTTTGCTCTTAAGAGACTCACGAACATGTTTAAGTCTTTATTCACTGTGGACGATCTTTGGACTAAGATCGAAACGTCCGACACTTCAACTACAGAGTACAGATGAAGACTGAAGAATCTTTGCCTACGATGGACAACTCCTGTACGACTGAGAACCTACACAGACATCACTCCAGATATTTTAAAATAAAGATACAGGGCAACATAACGCCATGAAAAGGACGAGAAAACACAGTTTAGACAATGTTTGGCAATTTCAATGTTTAGAACCATTACCATAAACACATTTCCTTGTGCATAGTTGTCAAAACACTTTAAATTGGTTGAGAAATGTGGAAATTAAAACCGTTGGATAGATTTTATTTTCTGATTGTCAACTGGAAAAGATGTGCTCCTCGTCTAACCAACGCAATTTCACGAGGAGCACAATCATTACAAGCCCAATTTGGTGCCTAATTTGAGTCTGGATTTTGACACTTTCGAAACACGTCTTACTGTTTTCTTGTATCCGAGAGATCAAGGGTCACTTTGCTACGTTCACTCCCAATGCAAGATATACTTTTCACGTTGAACACTTGGCCCTATATAAACTGTTTCTCATTCAGCCCGAGTCGTAAATCGTAAAAATAAAAAACTCATTTCATATTGTGTATTTTTTGGAGCGGAGAGGTCTTCTTAATCTAATGGAGTGCAGTGAACGCAAGACAAACTCGAGTCGCAACAGCCCTAAGGGAATTATACGGCTTTTAGATGATTTAAGCTTTTGACTTTATGGTATTTCAAGACAATCACTTTCTTGTGTAAAAGTAGTTTACGGTGCCCTTAAATCCTACTCGCTGTATTTTGTTGATTGTTTATTGCAGGTATGATTTCCAAGGTTAACTAACTTCGATGTGCCTCCACAGGGTTCCCACTCTTTACTTGAAAGATTTTCCAAGTGCAAAAAACATATTTTGCTGCCCTCCTCACTCACCAGCGCCCCCCTGTGGATGCGATCTATTAATGGCTAAAGCCTGTAGCATTTTGGTCCGAAGAGATTCCAGCATAGACGTGCAAAGCATACGTTTTCTTGGGAACATGGTAAAATGGGGTGCTCGGGGTCCTCCCCTGGGAAAATTTTGAAATAGAAGATCATTTTTGCTGTGTTCTGGAGCAGAATGAGCTGGTCTTTAGTCTGGTGTGGTGGGCAAAGTATCGCTGGCATTTATGTTTCACAGAAAAGCAAAGGGAGGAGAAATATTTTCAAGGACAGAATGTGTTTTTCCAGGACATCTTTTGCCATTTTCCATGTGTTTTCCATGACTAGAAAAAAGCCAAGTAATTTTAAGGTTTTCAAGGTTTTCCAAGTAGAGTGAGAACCCTGCTGTTGTTTGTAAGTGCGGCAAATTGCAGATTTCTAGTCTTAAGTTTGTTGCCAATTTTTCTCATTCCTGGGCCAATCCACATGAAACAAAAGCTGTTCAATAAGTTCAATATCCAATTCAATAGCACATGTGAACTATGGTCTAATTATGAAAAACATGTGGGTAATGTTGAACAGTAGAAAGGACATAAGAATAATATGGCAAGTTTGTGAATCCAATCACTATCAAATATGGTTCAAGTACAAGATTTGCCAATTTTCTTTTTGGATAGTTCTTTAAGTTTCTCTCCCAGAGTTTCTCTAGAGAGTTGTATTGGCCCCTGCTCCATCTGTAATAGAATTATATAAGATGAACGTAACCTCAGACAACACCTTGACTTTTTACAGAATTTAGGACAATACGAAATCCCTTCAAGGCCTGTTGTTCTGCTGCTGCGGTAGAGGCAGCTTGGCCAAATCTAGATCTTGAACAAAGCTTGGTTAGTGGAAGTTTTTTGAGTAGGTTTAGTGACAATTTTGGCTTTTAAATGAAAAAGCAGAAAGAGAGTCTATACTGTATGAGCATATGGATTAGAGTTGCACAATGATAGAGGAAATTGCGATATTCGATAACAATAATTTGTAATTATTGCAATATTTTGTTGAATCATTCGAATAAATTGTGTCAAATCAAGGTTTAAAAATACAAAATCAGCAGCAAAATGAGACACAAATAGAATTACATTATGGAAATACTGATCTGTAAATCTTAGTCACATGGAAGCCCTCAGTGATTTACTTTGGCTGCTTGTGATGTGGGTATTGCATCACCTAATATTGCAATATTGATCATTTGACCTCTTGTGAGTAGCTTGGAAGACAAAGTTTGCGACTAACAAGCGACAGACAGATGACAAGGCTAGAAATGCAGTTGCAAATTCAGTATTCCTGGTTCAATTAATTCCAGAGCTTCATTGAAAATCGAAAGCCCCGTAGCGCTTATGAAGATTTGAGTTTATTTGGTGTGTTTATTTGGTTATGTCAGAGTAGTTATGCTCAAATTGACTTTATATGCTTGACTGTACAGTGTGAGGCAGAAGTGGCTTTGAACTTTGATCTGCCATGGCACGATATTGATTCCTCTTAACTCCAGCTGTGAATCAGATCAAAGAGAAGAATCTAGAGAGGCACAGGGAAATTCAACATTTAACTTAAAGCCCCGGGCATCCAAAATGGCCACCGTGGGGATGACATTAAAAGTTGCAAGTATTCCAACTTTCCTGTTTCATATTTCCAGTTCCTGGCCGTGACCTACAGCAGAGTGCAGGAGGTGAGGGTTTAATTGTTGGATGGATTAGCTTTTTAATTACAGTTCTAAATGTATTGAGGCAAAATGCCTGCGCAGAAGAGACATATTAGCCATAATATAGCCGGCAGTGACGGGTGACTTTAATTAACACAGATTCTCTCATCATCAAGACAGCAGCTGATGCTAAACAAGGGAAATGGGCACATGCAAGGAGGGAGAGCAAAGTTTGTGTAGTATCAGTAGCTCATTATACCAAATACATGGTTTATTATTCTTCGTATTTGTGTGTATATTAATAATTAACAATGAGATGTCCTTTTAAATCCTTTCATGTTGATTGTCTTTGGCCTTGTCCACAGCAGGGTATCACATAAAATGAAGGTATTTTTCTATGATTTGGCCTGTCATCCATTGTTGATCATTTCCGG
This sequence comes from Lesueurigobius sanzi, assembly GCA_900303255.1. Taxonomy (NCBI): domain Eukaryota; kingdom Metazoa; phylum Chordata; class Actinopteri; order Gobiiformes; family Gobiidae; genus Lesueurigobius; species Lesueurigobius sanzi. Next base: position 11,359 of record OMNZ01076898.1, read on the forward strand.
TTGATAAATTGAAATAATTTCTCAGCAAGGATTAGCTATTTGCTCTAAAATACAGGTGCCAGAGCTGGTGAGGATTTGGCCTGGGGCTCCCCCCCGCAGGCAGCAGTGGGAATAACCATTCTCTCTCTTTTCTCAGAACTGATCCAGTGTTTGTTCCAATGATTATGGACTTTAAAAATGAGGGGGAAGTTTCAGGTTCGAACAATATCACCCAGGAAGTACAGATCAAAGCGCTGGATTGTAGAAGAGGTTAACCAGGAAGAAATGGCCAGAATAGACCTGAATACTCAAAACTGTTAAAACATGACTAAAGCAAAACAAAAAAGACACGTCCTTTAAAATCCGAGTCTGTTCTTACAACCCTCCCACTGTCCTTGTTCTTTATCATACAACTCACCTTTGAATTTATATGCATCTCAGGTTTAGACAATTTCCAAACTTGGATTCCCAAATTAAATTCTGCAGAACACAATCACGTTTTCTATTAGACCTTACCTATGGGGACGAGTGACTTCCTGTCGGTCATACAGATGTGGGCCGCGCACACACAGTGCGTCAATAAATGCTCCGTTTACAGTGTTGCACAAACACACCGAGGGCACTGTAGTCTCCGACCGAGATGGTAAAATATGCTATAAATACCTCACACTGCTGCTCTTTTAATGATATCCACTGTTGCATGTCATGACCGCTGTTAATGTTGGACAAGTTACAGGCGGCCGCCATCTGCTTTCAGACGGATGACCTTGACATATGAAGAGAGGAATGTGATATGTGCTGAAGTGGATTTTCTGTTACTTTGATACTATTTCGGAAAAGGATCTTAGGCATAAAAAGTGATATAATATTTCAAGTGAATGCACTGGTTGTTTTTAATAAAGCAGAAGCTATTATATGACTGATCCCACATTGTCTTTGTGAATGGATTTGTGAAAGAAAAGGTGAATGGCTACACAATTTCCTTCATTATTAGTTTGATTTCAAGCTATATACTTCGGAAATATCAGGTACAACTTTTTGTTGTTGTTGGATTACAGTTCTACTTGAATACAAATATTTAAAAGAATAATTTGTTGACAGAAGAAAGAATGCACTTTTTTGATTATTATTCCACTAATATGCTTCTATAAACATAAAAGGCTATAAACCAGACCTTCTATGGCACCATCTGGGTTTATTCTCCATATTTTTGCATCATGTAGAAAAAAAAAATATATATATATTTTTACACCAAATGTTACACCATACTTTTGTCCTCCATGTTCTATCTAAATATAGGCAAAAAAAAAACAAGTTTTACCTGGTACCGTTTTGAATCCCTGGACGATTGTATAAAGTGCAGAGTCAGCAGTTTGGTAAAATGCCCAACTTAGCCTTTTGGACACAAATTTTCAGCGTGACTTTACACCGCCCCTCAGAGGCCTAAAAGAACATGGCTGGGCTCATTTTAAAGCCCGAACCCTCCTCTTCCGATTCCGAAAACCGTAAGTCTCTATGACATTTCGTCAGAGATATTTGCTAAAGTCTTAGTTCATATGTGCTGGAAGAGAAGACAGTTTGTGACAGTTTGTGTTTCATGTGGATTGGCCCAGTAATTACAGAGACATTGGCAATAAACTAAGACTAGAAATCTGCATTGTGACACTTAACATAATCACAGTCTTGGGATTTCCAGCTGCCATCCAACTCAACTTTAAACTAGAGGCTCTTTAGTATTTACCCTCCTGAGACCCGAGCTGTTGTTTGGCTTGCATTTTACATTTCCTATAGGTATTTTGGATAGGCATCCACTAATACATGCAATATCCAAATATTTTTTTCTGAACATGAAGGTCTTCATAGAAAAAAATTATGTCCTCAAATGTGGACAGTGGGTCTATGTTCTGGGTCAGTCCAAACCAGTCAAACCAACCAAACCAGTGTGAACTTGTACAAAACCTGTATTAGTCACTCCAAATTCATTTGAACTTGTCCAGACTAGTCTGAACCAGTCCACAACCAGACTGACCCACTCCAAAACCAGTCTGAATCACTCAGAATCTAGTCTGGGTAAGTCCAATACCAGTCTGAACCAGTACAAAGACAGTCTGGGCTTGAAATTTACACCCAGTCTGGACCAAAACCTAAACCTAGGTTAGGTTAGTCCAGAACCTGTCTGAAACAGTCCACAATCAGTCTGGACCTGTCCAAAACCAGTCTGGACCAGTTCAAAACCTGTCTGGACAGCTCAAAACCAGTCTGGACCTGTCCTAAACCAGTCTGGACCTGTCCTAAACCAATCTGAACCTGTCCAAAACCAGTCTGGACCTGTCCAAAAGAAGCCATACCATGTCAAAACCAGACTAAGCCAGTACAAAACCCAATGTGGAACAGCCCAAACAGTCTAAACCAGTCCAAACCCAGTTAGTCCAGAACCTGTCTGAAACAGTCC
>OMNZ01076907.1:10695-28375 GCA_900303255.1 Lesueurigobius sanzi
TTTGATAAAAAGATCTTGCACATTCTGATGGATTAACCATTATAGAAACATAGTGAAAAGATATTTTGGTGAACAGAAATACTGTTCAATTATGGCAGCAGTGGCAAACACCTTATACTGGGTGGTGGTCTAATACATTTGTTAATCACTGTAAATCAAGTTTACAATAGTTATCTGTAAACTTAAAGCAGGTGTCATCAATTTTCCTATACAAGGGGAAATGTATTTTGCCCCTTTACGGCTAAAAATCTCTTTAGAGCAATGAGGGCTGCGGATCCAGACGCACTGACTTTTCACTCCTGTGTTAAAATACAAATCCAAGGGAGGCAAAAATCTTCAAAAATACAGCTGCTATATACTTCATCAAAACTTTTCAATCTAAAAGTCAATAATTTCATAATTTCTACAAAAGGCTTAAAACCAGGAGCTCAGCACACTGTCTTAGCCCCCCCCTAATGGTGTCACATGGCTCCAACACCCCCAAAAGATCTCCATAGTAAAATTTGAGGGGAAAAAAACTGACCATGTGCACTTTCTACAGATCGCTAATGCTGAAGGTCAAAATCAGCGTGTTTTCTTGACTATTTGTGTAAGTTCTCAGTCGTACAGGAGTTGTCCATCGTAGGCAAAGATTCTTTGCCTAAATAACGATTAACATCTCAAATAATGTGTGGGAGGGTCTGTGAGAGATGGAAACACGTTTGGGCAGCAGCTCAGATTTGACTCAACTGCCCCAGACTTTCAAAGTTAAAAATAATTCAGATTGTGCAGGTTTAATATTAGATTTAGACACATTTACCTCATATGTAGGGACACAGACGGGTAATGTTAATGAAACAACATCCTTCATACTCTACTTGTATAATAGTCCAGCCAAATTAGGCTGAAAAATGGGTCAACCCTCAACAAATTGCATTGCAAAAGGTCTTACAATGAATTCCTACTCAGAATGTATCCCGTTATAACAAACTAAAAGTCCAACCCTAATTTGACTGGACTATAACATGATTATTATTTATTAAGTGAATAAATGTATAAGTAGTAAGAACACAAACCCTTTTTCTGGCTCGATAACAGTGGCTCCAGTGTAATCCTCTCCCGTCTCGGTCTTCACCACAGGCATGACCAGATCCTGTTTCATGGCCTGTCAACACAAACATCCCTTCAGTTCCAATGCTCTACTTAAAAAAAAAAAAAAAAAAAAAAAAACTATCAAGAGTCGTAACCAGTACCTGTCGCAGCAGCTGGGACACCACTTTGATCTGTTGTCCTCTGGAGAGCAGGTAAGTCAAAGGCACACCCGTGACTCTGGCCATTTCCATGTAATTGATGACACACATCAGCTTCTGCAGCAGCCGCAGGGGCAGGTAGGCATCTTTCAGGCAGTACACAGCCAGACGCCGACGGGTTTGCTCATTACCATTCTGGAACACAGTTGAACTATGAGATTAACTTTTTTTTTTTTTTTCAAGGAGTACAGTTGATTGTTATTAGCTTCTCATGTTGGCTACCTGTAGGTCGGTGATGATAGAATGCTGGACATCCTCTTTTTGTTCTTGTAGAAAGTGGAAACTGACAGCATTCAGTGTGTACGAGCGAAGTTTATAATCCCGAAGAAGAACCTAACACAAAAAAAAAAGGATTCTTGTAAAAAGGATAAGCAGTTGTCACTGAAATAAGTCATTTGCCATCATCCTCTAAAATGTACAAATCCAGACCATTTAAGACAAATTTTCTTTTTGCTAAATGTGTCCCCTGTGAAATGTCAACGCTTAAAGCTACAATAAGCTATTCTATACAAGTTTTAGGTGTCAGTAGTGAACCCTGCTCTGGACAGTAGGACAGATGTTTGTTTTGTTTTTTTGTTGAGGGGAGTTGTGTGGTTGTACTGTGAGGTGAGGGAGGTGTGGAGCTCGTCTCAGCTTCTGCAGGAGAAAGCTAGCTACAGTTTTTAAGGTAGAGCATCTAGCAACATAATGTGAGAATGTAACATGGCTGGCCAATCTTTTAGCTTATTGTAGCTTTAATAACAACAATTTAACTTAAGACATCATTATTTAAAAGCTTGTTTGTGTGAGCCCTCAGTCATTTTCCATCATATACAAAATTTCGTAATGATCTAGTGGGAATCTGGTCGGGATCCCTCCCGACCAGATTAGTCTAGAACCAGCCTTCTCCTAAACAGGACAATTAATTGTCCGACAAAGCCACTTGAGGGAAGATGCTAATGGGCCATAACAGTTATACCAGGGTTCATACAGGTAGCGGCAAGGCAATTTTAATGCTTTTTAATGCCATTTCAAAACACAAATACTACATTTTTAACGCTACAAACGCCACAAATCAGTACATTTAATATTCATTTCCATATTCAATGGAAATTTTATACAACTGACAACTTTTGACCAGAAATACAGTACGATTTCTGCCAAAACTCCAGTCTAGACCCTAATATTTGTATTTTTGACAAACTTATGCTGTAAAATTAATTGAGCAATGCCATTATTTTCCCAGAACTTTTGATTCAATGCCAGTTTGTAATCTATTTAATGCTTTTTTAAATCACATTTAAGGCCTTATTTTTGACACCATTCATTTAATGACTTTTAAAGCTTTTTAATGCCCCACGGAAACCCTCTATACAGATGGTGACAGGGATGGTGATAATAGTAGTACTAGTAATCTATACGTTCATGATGTACCTGGAGTAGATCGAACTGGACACGGCCCTCCATGTTTACGGTTTTGTTCTCACGTCTCCCCATCTGTTTACTCTGGAAGTTTAGATCTTTCAAAACCGACCTGATTCCCCGCACTCGCCCCAGGTACGGAAAAAAATTGACCTGCAACAAATGTGTAACAATAAGTTTATTACAGAATACAAAATGATTCAAAAATAATAATAATATCAACCCACCTTTAGAGCAGCTGCCCTGTTCAGCAAATAAGGAAAGTCAAAGTTTTGGATGTTGTACCCAGTGATTATATCGGGGTCCACTGTTCGCAAAAACTCCGCCCAGCTCTGTAGATACAAAGGACGGATTGGAGTCAAGACACTGGAGACAAAACTCTTACCATTATTTTATGCATCTCAATTTATCCTTAAACTTTTCTTAGAAGGGCATGTCAATAGGTCGCGTTCACTCGAGATGGAGGGCAGCTGAAAATTCTGTGCTGGTAACTAAGGTAACTGTCAAAATGCAGATTTAGTCTTAGTTTCTTGCCAATTTCTCTGTAATTCCTGGGCCAATCCAAATGAAACAAAACTGTCACAAACATTATGAACTAAGCTAAACATGTGTGTGATGTTGGCCAGTACAAAGGACTTTCAGCCATAAGAATAATAATAATAATGCATCCGTTTTATATAGCGCTTTTCTGAACACTCAAAGACGCTTTACATGGCATTATTCTTTCACTCCACACTTGGTGATGGTAAGCTACTATTGTAGCCACAGCTGCCCAGGGGTAGACTGACAGAAGCGAGGCTGCCAATGTGGGCCATCGGCCCTTCCGACCACCACCACACATTCACTCTCTCACTACATTCATACGGGCTGTGGGTGAAGTGTCTTGCCCAAGGACACAACGACAGTCTGCAGCTGCAGGAGCCGGGATTCGAACCCCCGACCTCTCGATAATAAGACGACCCGCTCTACCATCTGCGTGCGTCACTGTCGCCCTTTCTTAGCAGTTGATCAAATTGTTAACCCCAAAAAGGAAAAATCTCAATGATGTCTAAAATCCCCAATGGATTTTTTGTTGTTTCTAATTTCCCAACAAAGAATTTCATTACATCAGGGTCCTTTCATTATGCCCATTTTGTCCATCAATACATTTTCATACATAAAACACCTGGTTTCTCGTTTATACATTTTAACAGCATAGGCGTAACATAGCTGGGATAGCAGCAAAACCACAAAGACTTCTAGAATTCCTTGAGCATTCCATCATACTAAAACTAACATACTAGTGATATAATGCATTTAAAAGCATTTGGACACAGTAACAGTGTATTTACCAGTAGGGACTCAGAAGAAACAGTTGTCCACTGCTCTTCTGTTTTTTTTAACATTGATCTTAGCTAATGCTATTCTATGGACAAAGATCGGCAGCGGCTCCTAAAATGGCAGACTCCTATAGGCACCTTGAGGGTTATTTTTTTATGGTCGATGATCCCACGCAGTGCACTGGAGGGCAAGAAGACTTGCTTCCACGATCAACACAACAAACACAAAACCTCACACACATGTGAAGACATCCTCCGACCGTACAGACATTTTACAGAAGACAAAATTAACTGAAAGAGTTGACCAATTTAGATCAGCTTTATGCTGCGGATCAAGCAAGCAAAAGCCTTAATCACTTTTCATTTAATTTTGTGCCAAATACTACAGAATCCAGAAGAAAATGGGCACATTCACCTACTCCATGCTTATGTCAACATCTTCATTTTGTGTCTGAATCAGAAGTGACGAACAGATTTCATATTTTTATTAGCCAACTCAAAGCACCAAAACTGCTGCAGCCTGTATTAGAACATACATGTAACTAACCCTACATTTTATATACCAAAGCCAGTTTAAGAACTACACCAACATATACACACGAATCAAAGTCCTGCTAAACACTCCACACTTGCAAAACATTAAGAAAGTCACTGTTTCAAAGAGCTGAGGATCCTTGGCTGGATTGTTCTCAATATATTGCTGAGTCATTGGGTGTGCAACAACAACTAGATTAATCCACGCCAGGGCTTTAGACAGTAGACACCACAGCTGACCAGGAGGAGAAGATATTGTAGGCCATCACATCATTTTCTCATCTCCGGTGTCCTCATCACTGTTAGCCATTTCTACATTTGTGTTTTAATCCAATTAAAATCAATAAAAGTTTATGCTACGCTCCTTTGTTTGTGCAGCCAACAACCGACAAATTAAAATAGTGTGTTCCCCAAACTCATAAATTAATAAATCTCAAAATCAAAATGTTTTTGTATTGCCTACTATCACAGGAGCTGCCTCACAAGAGCTGCACCAACATCAAAGCAGCTAGTATTTAGCACTAATTGTTGAAAGTTTTCAGCTGATTTACAATAATGCAAAGGCTGCACTTTCCTTTTGCCCTCCAGGTGTCGACCTGGTTCAGGAGCACTCTGCACATCACTCAAATTATAAATAATAAATGTTCAATTTAAAACATTCCATCTCAAACTCTGCACTTCAGTGAAAATATTAAGAAATGAACTAAATACCTGAAGAAGCTGTTTTTCTTGAGTAAAGCACAATATCTGGGAGCCCACGATGCTGGAACAGGACTGGAGAGTGAACACGGTGCGAATGAACGGTTCCGTCTCGCCCTGCCGCTGAACCATTGATGCAATCTGAATAACCGGGTCCTTGTCTGCCTCTGGGAAGATTCCTACATACAATGGAACATGTCAAAAATAGTTATTCAGTTATATGTAGGATGGTACTGTGCCTTGCAAATGCCCACCTTTCCTTCCTGCACATTCAATATCAAAGCTCAGGACTCTGAGGGGTGCGATCCGCTGCCAGTCTCCCTCGGCTGGGTGACTGATCAGATCATTCCAGCCCACATCCACTTCATATTGAGACAAGGAAGCCTGAACAATAGAGACAAAAGAATGAATATCCAATTTCAAAACGATGCAATATTAAAGTAATTAAAATAAAATAACACAACCTTGCTAGGGTATTGAGATGAATCCCCTGGGCTCTTCTCTTCCCGGACTCTGAACTTGTTTTTTGGGAGTTCAATCCAACAGCAGCCTACAACATCGCAGTCTACCATAAACCTGACAAAGAAGAGGCATAAATAAGAGAGAGATTGGGATTGTGTCGTCATAATCAAATTCTCTGTGTAATTTTACAAATAAATAACTTAAATAGTTCAATTTAGCATTCACATTAAAGGGTTTGTTCCAATTTTTCATATTTGTAATACACTTCCTTGCTGCATATTATGTTTGCAGACAATTGTGGGGGGAAAAAAGAGGTCACTGGCATCTGCAGCACATTTTGAACATACAGATGTTCAAAATCCCAACCCAAAGTAGAACCCATGCCAAAAAACAGGTCACTCTGCTCCCTGAAAGCTGTGTAAACTCAACACTGAAGAATTTGAATGTTAGAAACGTGCTAGTAAAGTTAGGAGCAGAACACTTTAAACAAGGTCCATTTGATAAGTAACTAAAAATAGGATTCATGTGGACCAATGAGACAAGCTTTCCTGTGTACTGGAACCAGAGGAGGGGCTTTCCAGTCCAATCAGGAGGGGAGGAGGAGGTTGTTTACTTTTTAAATTTCTCTCGCTCTCCTCATTTTGCAAACTTACAGACTTTAAAAGTACTCTGATGTGGACATATTTATCAGTAGTAACCTGGTCAAAAAAATACAATAAAAAAATGCTTCCACTGCCGTTGTGTTGTGTCTATGGAAGTTGTTAATTTTCAACAATAAAATGGCAGATTTTGGCCATAGTGTTCATAATTTCTAGCATAAGCACAAAACCTACAACTTTATTCAGCAGCAAACAGTACCTAATTTCAAAATCTATGTTGGCTTCGTAGGACTGGTAACTCTGAATGGGAAAGGGGCCAAACTTAAAGCCCAGCTCCAGCAGTCTCTTTGCCGGGGCTATGAGACGGGGCATGGCCATGGTGATCTTCAGGAAATCAAGAATGCGTTTCCCGTGGTAGCCATACATACCTAAAAAGGACAACAGTCACGATGAACTATTTCAGCAGAATTGATGTTAGTGATTAAAACGCGAGTAGTTCCCCTTTACTCACTCTCTTTACGAGTGATGTCCACAGCCAGGACAGTGACAGAAATGTTATCCTTATTGGAGCGCATGTCTTTCAGGACCACAGAGTTTAATTCTCTTTGAAATTCACCCAAGTAATCCGATTTGAACCCTAGGAAAACACAAAAGATCATTGTTGAATGAAACATTTCTTAAGATGCTGAAGGGTTTCTTCTAAAGACACTGCAGAAAAGGTCAAATGAAGAGGTCAAATTTCACAAAGGCTCTGTCTGAATGTCCAGCCTATTCCCTAAATAGTGTAGTATATAGTGGATACACCATTTTCTAAGGGTGTCTGAATGTCCAGAGAGAAAAAAGCAGGGCACTCAAAATTTCCCACAATGCATCTCGAAAAGTAGTGTACTACAGCAATAGACGCAGCCTCTGGTGTCACTGAAAAGGGGGCGTGCTCCTGTCTATGGTCACTAGCCGAGCCGATATGGACCACAATGCACTGCGAGCATTGGACGTAAACAGCGGACAGTGTCGGGACTCAACACGGATGAATGCAACGCTCCAAAACACGGCTTTAGTGGCGTGTTGTGGATTATCTCTGAATAAAACCCCCTTAAACATGACCCGGTACGAGGGAAAGGTGCTAATGTTAGCTGTGTACCTTTAGCTTTAGATCGATAGCTTCTCTTGTCTGGCATAATGCAACAATCCAAGCCGTTTTCTTCATTATTGTAACATCCATGTTGAGTAAAACGCTTCTGACTAATATCAGGGTTTATGCCGCTATCAGCAAATCAAATTTAATGCTTTTTAATGCCATTTTAATGCCCAAATACTACATTTTTAATGCCAGGAACACCACAAATTGGTGCGTATTTAATATTAATTCCCATATTCAATACAAATTTTGATACAACTGATAACTTCTGAACAGAAATCGTGTTTAATTTCTTCCCAAACAGCAGTCTAGACTCTATTTTGGGATTTTTGCCAAACTTCTGCAGTAAAAGTAGTTGAACAATGTCATTATTTACCAGGAACTTTTGATTTAATGCCAGTTCGAATTCTATTTAAAAGGGACTATACCTGATTTTTTTTTCCTATAAAAGGGGAATGAAATTTGTTTTTCCTCTAGCATATTGCAAACTCAAAAAATTGTGGAAATAAGTCAGTGCATCTAAATAGAAAGTATTTATTGTCAGTTTCATGGTTTGCAGGCTAGTTTTCTCCTATTTCTGTGACTGTGACCCAAAAAAGTGACCATGCCAGTTGCAAAATGTGCTTATAGACTCATCTCCAAGAAGAAACAGAATTATAGAAATGTGTGAGGAAAGTTAGGAATGCGTTTGAACCAAAACTATCAATTTATTTGACTTGGTCAATTTTTTTGATATTTAAGGCCTTATGTTTGACACAATTCAATTAATGACTTTAAATGATTTTTAATGCCGTACGGAAACCCTGAATATATATCCCCAAATAATAAAGTGTCTCTTGAATTTGGTTGGTCTTGGTCGCAGAAATACATTATTAGCGGAGTTTTCCGAACTTTCAGCAGATGTAGTGCACTCATCTTGTTGTCATTGCAGACGCGCTGCTCACTACTTTTCTTCACCGCAGATTCAGAGTCACGTGATTAGCGGCGATAAGAAAGTGGTGAAGAGAAAGGTGTCCAAATTGCCAACAAAATGAGTCTATACAGTGCGGGACTATTATAGTAAATGAGTAGTTAGGGGTTAGGGTGGACATTCGGACACAGTCAAAGATGACAAGAAGGTCTACTATTAATTTTAAATCTAAACCTTTCTACTCACCAGTTGGCGCAGGAACATAGAAATAAGGTGCAAACCCGTGGACATGACAACACACACTGTTGCCGCTGTCAGTCACACCAAACATTCGGATGATGGGCACTTTCCCTTGTGACTGGCCAGGCATGCCAGCCACTGCGTTGCCTGTGAAGTGTAAAAGACCAATTTGATACTTGATACAGTCCAACACAAGAAGATGTTACACAGAAAAAAACAATTATCACCTAAATAATAGTCCAGGTCAATCTGCTGAAAGACCAAAGTATCAGAAGAAGGGTCCAAAGTGGGAGCATGAGGTCGTTTCCAGCGAGGATTCAGATTGGCTGAGAACAAGTCGCCTAATAATGAAATTAAGAGAGGAGTTAGGGAGAACATTACAATGTGCATGCTCCCTGATCAAAAATACACAAAAGTAATATATTAATCATCTATGGCAACTAGGTAACGTGATGCTCATATATTGTGCCTCTAATAATTTAATAGTTTGTTTAGATGGAGAGCAAGGAAAGGAGGGTCTTCGGACTACAGGTGATTTGTAGCACCAAACCTTTTAGAACCACAAAGCAAGAAAAACTGTATATACACCATTTTAGATCAATATATAATTTACATGGTGTACAATACCAGTAATATGGTAAATGTACATAAAAAATGACATCAAATCATTAGGAACCAGCTTATTAAGCCAAATAATAAAAATGGGATATTGTATGGATGTATAATTTTACATTCTGACTGATAATTTACAATATAATAAAGACATTTCAAGCTGTTCCAGATGCAGACACTGAATCTGTTTAAGCATCAAACCTACCAACTGGAATGACGTCATGTCCAGCCTGGCCCTCCATGTCCCCCATATCCATCTCTGCATCATCGAACATGGAGAGTTCCTCTTCGAAGTGTGACGGACTGTCCTCCCATTCTCCTGCGGGTTTCCCCCTTTTAGCCTGGGATCCGCCACGAGGGTAAGGACCTCCATTACGCTTTTTGAAATCCATTCCTAAGTAGAAATGTGATTATTAAAGCAGGTCATGAACACGGATGTTATACTTCAGAACTATTCATACAACTTTTCATACAACTTTTCTTTCATACAATCCTTCCAGGATTATAGTGGCTGTATCTGGGCAACACCTGCTAGGGGGACAAGGAACAGGAAGTCCTATTATGTGCAATAACAATATTATACCATTTGCAATAACCTCTGTGCTTACAAATGCCTGCCATCAATGTCACTTTATCATCCACAATCACCTCCCATAATGTAATTTTTCTCTGCACTACCATTTTTAGATTATATTGGCTTACTAGATATTTATATACAGTATATTTTTTGCTTCATTACCCACTGTACTTAAGAGACCTTTGTTCCACTATTATTATTATTATTACTACTGGAATTTTTATCTAGTTCTTTTTGGTTGCACTTCTTTTTCACATTCTGTACCCCGTGTGTTCTTAAGCGCTGTTGTAACAAGTAAATTTCTCCATGTGTGAGATCAATAAAGCATTATCTAATCCAACCCTGCGGTTTACTTCTACATTCTTGCATCTGGAGAAGTCTAGTAGATAGTCGTGTGTTGGTTTAGCATAGTTTGATCATATTTCAGTCAACTCTCAAATGTGAATTCTCCTGAATGTGTTTAAAAATGTTCACAGTAATCAGATTTTTTTTGTTTAGGTTTAATTGCAATTGGATTTTCAATTAGCAGCACATTTTAGTTTTATGTTTTTTTTTTGTTTGTTTTATATGTCAATCTAGAATGCATTATTGTAGGATAGTAAGTCTGAATATAGAGTGTCCTTTAACAATAGATTTTTTCCCCAAACAGTAACAGAAAAAAACTGAAATGAAATGTCTGAAACCTGTTTGAACCTAGATCCCAATACAAAGAAAATGTAAAACCAAAAATACAAGCAAGGTTGTTGAAGCCATACTATGCAAAGCAGGATGTTTTTCCTGCAACTCAATTTCCTGCAACTAGCATAACCAGAATAACAGCTAGTGCTCAAAAAGTAGTTAGCTACACATGTTAGCCTATCGTGTCGTAATATGATCCACTTCTGTTTTAAGCGTATTCGAGACATATTGCGCAGACATTTGTATCTACAACATGGGCACAGGTGAGTCCAGCACGAACTAAACTACCACATAAGCTAACATGCACACAAAATCACAAGCTTTTCAAAGCGACTTACTCACTGATCAAGGCACCAAAGCCAGCACAACAAGTCCACCCTTAACCACCGATGTCTCCCTTTTAAAAAGTAAATAAACGAGGTCAGTAAATATATAGTTTTAACAAAGGAGCCCAGTTGACAAGAGCTCCCGCCAGTCTTCAATTTGTGCACTTTTACCTCAAGAGGAGCAACACTTCCGTTTTGTTGCGGCCATCCAATAGGAACAGCAGCAGCAGCGGGAGGGCGGGACATTCTGTTGAAATAGCGACAATGATTGGTTAAAATATCTTCAGTCAACTCAGATAGTTCCCGGTAAAATTACGTAGGCACTAGGCAGGGTCGGAAACAAACAGCGTGCTGCAGAGAGATAAGCAAGACTTGGAAGGAAGATTTGGTATTTTTGGCTTCGGGAGCCCTCTGTAAAGCAATGGTCATCACAAGTTGGTGAATATGAGGGCGTTATTAATTGCTCTGTGGCGAATAATGGTATTTATCATGGTCAAATCGTTTACAGACAACTCAAATTTGATGTCTGTCCCAAAAAACCGAATGGTGAATTACTATTTGGATGCATTTGTGTCCTGGTTTGGATAAAGGCTAGACCCATGGCTTGGAATGAACACTACAATCAACAACTAGCCACACATTGTAGTGTATTGACTTTCCATTTAGCCAGTTGAGTGAAAGTGCATATAGCACATTAGACAAAATGTTCACCATAGCTAGTAAACACAACTATATTTAACACTTGGTGTGTTTGATCCCTGTACTAAAACTATGGTTACCATGGAAATGGTTTAATGGGCCTCATGCCACATTCTGGCAATGCCTCAGTGTAAAATGAACATATTCTGGTCCTGATTGAGCTACTATCGATCGGGTCAGCCTATTGGATTTCATCAGACAAAAACGCCCCGGTATCCATCTGACCCGCGCATAGGTGGACAACTCGACCTTGTGACCAATCGGTGTTGAGCTCATGAATAATGTAGCATGAAGCTGCAGTTCTTCCTGTATCCCTCTGGCGGCGTACGCACGCGTACGCAGCGACAGCAGGCCAACGCGAGTTGCTGCCATTTAGTCCAAAGCTACCGCCCCCTTTCCTCTCTGCTGTTTTCCTTTTTTTTGGAGTGACTGCGACAGCCTCTAATGTGTTGTCTTTTCCAGTGAAGTTGAGATCTAAGTGCAGGGTGAGTGGCTTTCTGATATTGTTTTCTGGGTACTAAATGTTCATTCGTTCTTGAAAAGGCACGGTGCGCGCATCGGGACGTGCTGTCCTGCGCGTCACGGCTGTAGATGCCTGTAGTCACGTCCACTCCTGTCTTAACAAGAGCAGGCTGGCCATGGCACATTACATGGTGCCATGCATATTTAACCTGCTGGCTTGTTTACGGTGTTGTGCCTAGTGTGGAATAGCTTCTGTCCAGCACACAGGTAACTGTTCCTCTTGACTGTTCCTCCTGTTTTGGCCTTCTGTTTCTGTCAGTAGCCTGTGGCATTGACCTGACCTGTCAGATCTGTAGTGATTTATTTAATATTTCATGTAACAAGTGCTAATTGAGCCATTACTTCACTTAGTTAATACTTTAGTTTGTATGCTGATTTTATTCTGTTCTCAACTTGGGCTGCCCTAAAATCAGTTGGTTGATCCCTTTTATTTATTTATTTGCTTCAGTGCTCTATGAACAAGTGGGACACATGGGACTACTACCTCAGATGATATATGTCCTTATCTGCCCCTACTCTTCACCTGGCTCTGTTTGCAGTCTCTTACATAATGGCCTGTCAGATAAAAAACCTATACAGTTTATTAACTGACTGAGTTTATTCAACAAACATAATAGGCTATTTTTGGAAAATGTTGGTTTACTGTGTGTGTGCAGAACCAGGCCCAGATCTACAGGGGGTGCAAAAGGGAGCATTGCACCCTCATTTAAAAATGTTTGCACCCACAGTTTTAGTAGCATCATAATGTATTTTAATGGCAAAGGTGTCTTATTTGCACTCCTATGAAACACAAGTCTGTTTGTTCTGGAGCCAGTGCTGTGCAGACGTTCATATAGTGTTGAAAGAAAGTGCTCTGTAGTGCTTGCATCATACTGGGCAATCTACCAGAGATTATGAAATTAGGTGTGTGCACTGTGCAGTCAAGTTCTTTACTTGCTGCTTCTCCATTGTGAATGGCAGCCGTCTAATTGCCAGTTTCTGAATTACCTTGCGGTTAGAACACAGGAAGGTAGGACAAACCTAAGGCTGCAGCTACAGCTGCTTAGTTTTGTATTAAAGACCTTCTAATAATGTGAAGGGATATACAGCACAAAAACAAACAAAAACTTATGTCACCATCAAAGCTATAATGTGAGGGAAGTTTTTGAGCTGTATATTCCTTTTACTTTACTGCCATTCACATTACTAGCAGTGCTTTAATGCAAAACTAAGCAGCTGTAAGCTTGAGTTTGTCCTACCTTCCTGTGTTCTAACTACCAAATGCACTTGGAAACCATGGCAACTAAGGTAAACCAGTAACTGGCAATTGTATGTATTTTTTAAAGTCATTTCTACAATGTAATCAAAGATGAATCAGAATCAGAATAGAATTTATTGCCATTGTCAGTGAAGGTTTCGCAGACTAGGAATTTCCTTCGGCATAAAATGCTTTGTTCTGCATAAAAATAGAATAAGATAGAAAAATCTAATAAAATAGCAATTTAACAGATTCAACCTAATTTGTAAATATTGAATGTTTTCATTCACGTCCATGTTTGTTTTTTCCCAGCATGCCGCTGCCTCGAAGCCTATCCGTCACGTCCCTCCCGGGGATGGAGGATTGGGATGAGGACTTTGATTTGGAGGATGCTGTTCTTTTTGAAATTGCCTGGGAGGTTGCTAACAAAGGTAAGCGGCACAAGAGTATGAAAGTTTCTCCTCCAAGTTCAAGGACTGTTAGTAGGCTGCATGCAGGTTTTAGGTTGCATCCAGGGCTTGGCAATAACACTATCCCAGTTGGTCCTAACCTTTTTCCTTGACGTCTGCTCTGCTTGTGCCCGAGGGCTGACGGGCTGGGCCCCTCCAGTCCAAAAGTGTGACCCCTGCAAATACATCAAAACAAATAATAAAATAGTTGCTAATAAGCATTTATTTCAGGCAAAAAAAGAAATGTATGTGTTTTCTGAACCTCTACTCCTTTTCCAATCATCTATGAGCATTTTTTTCAGTTTAATTTGCACAAATTATACTTTTATAGTCTGACCCTCTGATCTGACTAACCTTGGGAATGTTGGGATACCACTTAATGTTGGGAACCACTGCACAAGCCCACTAAGCCCAATCCTGGTAGATTTTGGCCAGTCATGGCTATTGAGTTTCATTCATCCCAACTTGACATTTAAGGTCTAGTTTTATGTTATGTGCTGGAAATAAAAAGAGTGATAGTGATCAAATTAAAATTTACTTTAATAATGAAGCAATACAAAGTGTGTCATCTACTTGTTTTTTGGGAGTTCTTATTGATGATAATAAATGCCAGGATGAACATGTCTGCAAAAAGAGTGCACTACTAACCTAAACAAAATTTTCATCTTACAAAAGAAATTTATAGCTACTCTGTCCAGACCTTGTGCCACAAATATTTTTGACATAAATACTCTACTGACCTGTGCATTTGTGTTTAGAGCTCTATTTGATGATGCCTGGCCTCATTATACAAAACAATATTTTTCATATAATTATCAGTTCCACCATTATTCTACCAGACAGGCCGACAAACTGCATCTTCATCTCCCTTTTTCTAGAACATCCCATGATCAGTTGGCTACTAGATACCATGGAGCTAAATTATGGAACAGACATATCTCTTCTGGATTCAACCACAACAAAAAACATGTATAAAAACAAACTTAAACATAAGTTATTGGCTGAGTATTTGCACTATCGTTCATTATAACATAAGATTGTATGAATATTGTGTATTTGTTCTTCATTAATAACTGACTTGACTCTGCCTACATTTATATTGTTGTTTAATTGTTGACTTCTTGGGAGTGGTGTTGTTATAAGCCAACTTCTACCTCTCCCATGCACATGCTGTTATGTATTTTCAGTCTGCTGATTGGCTGTTTCTTTTTTTTAATCGTTACTGTAATAAGTAATGTGTGCTAAATAAAAAGAAATGCATAATGAAAAAAGAAAAAAAAGGTAGTCCTGAAATACTACTATTCTGCTAAAGTGTACATCTAATACAATAAAAAGGGGGGGAAAAATAGACATACTAGGCATACATATCTTTTTATTTAAATGTTTGAGCCACATAGTTCTAAATGAATGTAGTAATATCCAGACTCCAGGGCTGGGTTGAGTAGAGTTCTAAAATATTTACTGAAGGTTAGAGTGCCATTACTATAAAATGTAGAAATAAAACTGGTGCATGATTCAGCAGCGGCTGAGTGCCAAGAGGGGGCTTTCTGTGTGGAGCTTGAAGATGGCATGCTTTGTTCATTGTTTATTTTTTAGGATGCCCATTAGCTGTACCCTTAGGCCTGCTAATCTTCCTGGGGCCCATGCCTGTGCAAGGTTCCTCTGGGAGCTTCTCTTTCTACCTACCTCTAAAAGCATACACTGTCCTGACCAACAAAAAACACAAAAAGTCAATTTTGTAAACCAAATGCTCAAGTAAAAGTTCAAAAAAAAAAGTACAAGATTCATATAAATTCTGAACTTTCCATAGAAAATATAACTAAAGTAATATTTTAAGGTGCAATGAAACATAATCTTTACTTAAATATTATTAGAAGTAAGTACTGTGTGACTTTCTCAAGTAAACGTCTCCATGGATGTAAGCGAGTACTACCCACCTCTGCTCCAGCCTTGGTTTCACTTGACATTTATTGTGACTATGTGAGTGTGCGAGTGACTTTTCCCTGCTTGTGTGAAGTGGGAGGCATCTACACCGTGATCCAGACCAAAGCTCGCCTGACCGCAGAGGAATGGGGTGAGAACTATTTCCTGGTGGGCCCCTACGTGGAGAGTAACGTGCGCACACAGGTGGAGCTGATCGAGCCCTCCAACCCCGTGCTCAAGAGGACCATTGACAAAATGAACTCCAGCGGATGTAAGGTACTACTGTGGCACTCGGGAAAGAGCATTTGTATTCTCCAAAACACAAAGGTGCTTTAAAAGAGGAGAGGGGCTGAACAAAAAGTATAGCAAACATTAATGTCTTACCACAATTTAGATTATTTTGGTTAATGGTTCAGTCCACAGTGCAAATGACACATTAGACCAAATTTTCACTAAAATATACTGTTAACATAATTGTACTAAGATCTTACTACTAATATTACTTTATTTTTTACCTAGTTTTTCCTGGTTTTGACATTTTTTGTAATGTGTATTTTTCACTTCCTTGGACATGAGCACAGGAAGTGACAAACGCAGGTTAACAATTCACAACTGTTGCTGCCAGCCATATTACACCAATGAAAAAGTATTTCATTCTATTGTAGGCCAAAGATTCCTCAGTCTTCATCTGTACTCTGTAATTGAAGTGTCGGACGTTTCGATCTTGCTCCAAAGATCTTCCTCAGCGAATAAAGACTTAAACATGTTTGTGGGTCTCTTGAGAGCAAACCAGAAGGAGGAGTTAACCTCTAAGTCCCTCCTCTCTTGGTACTAAAGGTTGGAAAACATCTTAGCCTTAGTACCAAGAGAGGACGACTGAGAGCCTACACAGACGGATATGACAGGTTTAAATATTTTGTAATTATGGCTTAATTTGTTTGGATAATATGTATATGTAGAAAGTATTAATCTTGGTTTTATGTCAGTGAAGTTACAATTTAATGATTTCCTATTGGTCTAACATGGGTGGCACGACAACAACAGTTATAAATTGTTTACCTGTATGTATGTATGTCACTTCCTGTGCTCATGTCCAAGGAAGTGAAAAATACACCTCAGATTCGTAATTGTTTTTGAAAAGCGACAACTATCATTTGTATTCTCTCCTCCAGCGGCCATGGCTGCACTCGCCTACACTCTTTCTGCAAACGTCAGATCTGGTTTAGCGTGTCACAATTTTGGCTCGACTTCTGGGTTTCTGTGATTGGTGCACTCTAAGCCAGCTAAACCCCGCCCCCGAAATTGAGGGACAGGCCCAAACATCTTTGTAAAGTTTTCTGTCAAAGCGTGTTGGGCCTGGTTGATCAGGTAAAGCTGCTACAAGAGTCACATGCAGTTTGTAGAGGTCTAAACTACAAGGTAAAGATCTTCTACACACAATATTACCAAATTAGGATGGACTTTTTATTAACAGTTTACATGCTGCTATCTAAAATAATCACACACTTCTTTATTTGTTAATCGCAACAATGATTTTGAGTACTCTTGAGTAATCCCCTGATATTCAGTGAGGGCTAAACATTATCCTGTTGTCCGTGACCCTCCCCTCGGGACACACCCCTCTGTCCCTGACTGGGCTTTAAAGCGCGTGACATTTTCCATCAAAGTTCAGAGGTCGTTTGAGTGTCTCTCCGTCTCTCGCCAGAAATAGACGGCGTATGGTCCGTGGTTTAGCCTGTGCAATGCTTCACATGCTTTGTGCTGCACCACTGCTCTGTCCTCTAGTGTTTGTAAGGTCATGCAAGCAAAGCAGTTGGTTTTGTATTGTTTATAAAGTATATTGCTTCATCTGTGTGTATCTTATCTCTATGGTGTATCATAGAGATAGAGGGATATGCTGTAGCTTTTTGTAAAAAGAAAAAAAATGCAAGGATCAACTGAAGTGTCTGTTGGGGTGTCTCTCTGAAGTGCCTCCACCTCCTGGCCTGTTTGCACCCTGAGGAAGACCATGCTGGGCTGAAACGCGTTAGTGCATATCTTATATAGGAATGTCAGGATTAACCTGT
>OMNZ01076931.1:0-10749 GCA_900303255.1 Lesueurigobius sanzi
TATGTAAACTTTAGATCAGGGACATTTGGTTAGTTTCTAGTTGAAAAGTGTAAACAAACAGGTTTTTTGGCAATAAATGGCTTCACACAAACCACTAACATGAGAGAAATAAAAGGCTTTTGTTTATCTTTCATATTCTATCAAATACATAAGTTTACACACTCTGACAGATTGAAACTTTTGAACACAACTGTAAATACAGCTGCAAAATCATCTTTTTTCCCCCTGATTTGATTATTTATAGGTTTGTGTTTGAGTAAAATAAACATTTTAGTTTCATTCTTTAAAGTGCTGCCAACTACTGTGCTTGTGTTAGAATGGAATGGCTGATAAACAAAAATGTAAATGGTCTGTAAAGGTGGCCACACACTGGAGGATTTTAAATATTTTGAGAGTAAACATTTGTGCAAAGACAACACACACTTAAGGACAGACCTGAGGACACACACACACACACACACACACACACACACACACACACACACACACAACTTTGCCATGGACACTGTTGGCATCGGTCTGGAACCACAAATGGCAACAAACATGGAACTGCTCTGAGAGACTAACCCACTTACCAAAAATGAAGCATCGCTGACACTATAGACTGAAGCATTTTGTATAAATTATTTTGTGATTTTTCTGTTGTTTTTTGGTGCGTAGTGCATAAAAAAAAAGAGTATTGACTACACCAGTTTTGTGTCTTGTCCTTTTAACCTTACAAGCTGCACTACATGGAGACTATTCACTATTCTAAAACAAAAACAAAAAGGGTCACTTCTATTACACAATTGTTATTCATATTCAGTTCAGTTCATTAAGGCGAATAACCTTTTTGATCATTTAATTGTAATTGATGTAAAACTTCCTTTACTTTATATCCTAAAAACAAAACAATTTACATGTCTACTATCAGCAGTGTGGCCTTATGCAATAGTATGAACAGACATGGTACAGTAGTTTGTTTGCTTGGATTGCTTGGGTGGAGCAACATTGTGTAAACTTGTAGTTATATCCCTTTGCTTCTTCAGTGCAACAATATCCGGGTTTAAAACAGAAAAAAAATCACGTGCTTTCAACTGTAAGATATTGTTTAATCACCAGACAGTCCTGGGCTAAGCATGTGGCATTTGATTTGGATATAGCAAAGTGCGCGATTTGCGTATTCAAAGTAAACAATCTCGCAATGTTGCCGCCATCGTTCTCAGCTGCAAAAGAAGTTTAGTTAATACGCATTTTCTTTCCCTTTTTGACTCTACTTTGGCGTAATAGTGAAGATGTTGCATTGTCATAGCACGAGCCTGGCCTCTCGAAAGCGTGACTGCAGCATGGAAAGAGTCAAGGATGCATTTTTTGTTCTGAGGGGCGTGTTTTCATGCACATAACGGGACTGGCTCAGAAGCACACTGCTGCTGGTGGTGGTGACTCCTTCCTCTCCGACCAAGCGGCAGTAACCCATCACCCTGCCACTTGTAACAAACAGAATTTCTTGTTTCTTGCAACAAATACGATGCTTTCTGGAGAAGTCGACTGTGGCGCAGCGATTACGCACTGAGTAGGTCGGGTTGGGACGGCTCGGGGATGAAAACAAGTTTGGCCAAATTGTCGTGCTCGTAAAAGCTAAGTTATTACTGAGGTTTTAGGTGTTTCTGTCCGGATTCAAAATGGAAAAGGGCGACAACCCGGACCAAGGAGAAGGCAAGCGCATCCAGGAGTGTGCGAGCGCGGGTGACACAGCAAAGAAAGAGGTGCAAATTATCGAAGAGCCTCCGAAACCGAAGGGGATAAGCGCAGTGGCGGTGCTATGGACGTTTGGGAAGTGCCTGGGTGCCCTCTTGCCCGTGTACCTGGCCGGGTACTACAGGGTGAGCACGAGTTTGCTGGTGTGCGGGATGATGGTGTACACCGGGTGGAAACACGCACGAGAGGCCAAGGAGGCACGGCTCAAGTCGGCCATAGACCTGCTGAACGACGAGGACGAGCTCATGTCCACCAAAGTGTCCAAGATAAAGAGGGAGCTGCCCGCCTGGGTAAGATGCTATGAGTGATTATAGGACTATTACGCAACAGTGTCTCAAAGTCGAACACAAACACACGGAATGTTCACGTCTAAATAATCAAATAAAGCTAAAGCCAGGAGAATTTCTGTGGCAAAAAAAAAATCCATTCCCAAAAAATAAATGTATGCTTCTGAACTTAATAGCAGTTCTATACTTTCATTTCTGTGTGTAATAAGCTAGTAAGCAAGTTAAACTCAATTGAAAAGTAAATATTAAAGTAAATTATTTTATAATTGCCTAGTCGGGCCATTGTCTAGGCTGTTCCCCCTTAAAGTAATAGTCTGTAAGTCTATATTACAAAACTAATAGAATGTGTACAATTGACCGCATGGGCCTGGATTTCAATAACTTTGACCAATGGGAGTTTTCCTGGGAGCCGTCTGTTAATCAACCAGCACACTTATTTTTTTCTTTTAGTAGCCAGTGTCCAATCAGGAGGGGAGCTAGGTCATTTACTTTTATGTCTCTCCCCATTTTGCAATCTTACATATTTTAAGGCCCATAAAACTTGCTCAACAGACTTCAGGTTGAACGTGGATAATAATTACATGTTGTATCATGTGATTATAGCTTGTACAATTCTTTTTACATTAAAAAATATATAAAACTGTCCATTCATATTGCTTTAAACTTATTATAGCAATTGGATTATTACTGGTACTATGACTATATTATTACTTGTGTTGCTTCCAAACAATCTTAGATCTTAGGCTTCTTCGCAGTCCCATTCAAATCCTTATGGTCATGTTGAAGCGTGCATGTTTTAGCTACTGGAAGCCTTTACATTCTTTCATAATCGTAATTCTAAACCCTATTCTAAGATAATGACGGGGCATTTCTAAGTCAGTAGCAGCTCCACTAAGCCCCTGGGGTTTACAGTTACTCGACCCATACTCCCAAAATGGATAAATCAATGCTACAGTACACACCCGAACAAGGCCTCTCTGATCTTTATTGTCTGGGATAGCGATAAAGTTAGGAAACACCATGTAAGTGTTCATATTTAAATGGCATGACCCAGACTAAACTGTGACTTTGGATGTTCAAATTAATACTGCATTTTTTTTTTATTAGAATGGACATTTTCCCTTGCATTCAAAATTAATCTTGTCAAATACTGTGATACAAGAAAGTTTCTGAAACCTAATAATTGTGTATCAATGCGATGGTTCTGACTGCAGCTGGTGTGACTTCAGAATTCACCTATATCAGCATTTGAATTTGGAATAATAAAAACACTTTGCAGTTCAGTGTTATATTCAGTGTACCTTATTATAGCATAACATGTGCAAAAATAAATATATCCTCAGAGTTCTGTTAAACAAAAAGCAGAAAGCAGAAAAAACAATCTATTAACATTAATTTTGGGGCAAGGGCACGACCCATTTTCAATCCTGATCCACCAGCCGAGAAACACAGCACTAATGTATTGGAAGTATAAAATATATAAACATCTGAAAAGACTGAGGTAATAACTTAAATGAACAGAATGTGAAGACACGTAGCCTGCTAAAGAAACAATAATGAGCAGTTTCTTTGTTCACAATGCGTCTTCTGTCCTTGAATCTACAAAGTAACAGCTTTCATTGCCTGCTCTGCTCCCACACTTCCTTATCCTGGCATTCACTTTAATTAAGTTTCCGTATTGCTTCTCTTTCTTCCTCTGCCTTTTTGTAGGTGAACTTTCCTGATGTGGAGAAGGTCGAATGGCTCAACAAGGTACAGTTTATTTATGCACATTTTTGTTTACCCACAATGTCCTCTCACAGCACGTCCATGTGTGCATTTGCGCAGCTGTTCTGCTGACTGACATTTTGGTGCTGGCTAGCTGTTAGCCTTCAGCGCGGGGTTGTCAGATTCTTGCAGAGAAACAAGAGGCTAAGCTCACAAAAAGAAGCATCCAAATAGGCAACCCGCAAAATAAAGAAATATAAACAACAAAACAAAATTTAAAAAGGCACTCTCAGTCCACAAACAGGCAATCCAGTCAGCCTGTATGTGGGCCATTTTCACTTCTATGTGTCTACCTATGCCATCTGGGTTGGAGGTGCATTGTGGAACTTTAACCTTTTAGTGACCCAATGGCTGTATGGGTCGTTAGCATGGCGCCTTTACTTTTCATCACAGCAGCCGCTCCAGGATCAAGTTTTTTAGGGTTTTCCTGGTAGGTTTCTCTGCTGATGGAAACAAAGTGAAGACCTACCAGTCACTAAAAAAACCTTTAAAAAAAAAAGTATCCTGGAGCATCATAGAGGCTGCTGATGAAAAGTTGCCATACTAACCACCAGGGCAGTCAACAGACTTGCTGGGGCCCGGGGCAAGAAGATGTCATTTGGGCCCCCCTCCCCATGGACTCCACCATAGCACCTGTCAACCAACATCGGAAAAATAGTCTAATGATGTCATCTATTTAGGCGCAATTTAAAAACTACAAATAGTAAATGCACTTTATTGTCACTGGGGTTCCCTCTGGGCAATTTTATAGAAATCAGATCTAATTTCCTTAGTTTTGTTGGATTTTATGATGTTTTAAACACATTCTGGGCTGTAATACAGTGCGTCGCTGTGCGCTGGGCCGAACCATTATTCTTCTTGAGCGGGGGGAGGTGCGCATAAAAGATAAACATTTAAATTCACTAAAATAAAACCATTTTCAGTTATTGAGTAGATTTTAAGTAGAACAACTCATTTAAATGCAATATTCAATGATTTTTATCAAAATAACAGACATGTTTGAGGGGAAAAAAATGTTAATGGTCTTTCATGGGCCCCTAGGTCCTGGGGCCCGGGGCAACAGACCCCTTTGCCCCCCCCTGTCGACGGGCCTGCTAACCACCCATACAGCTACTGGGATTTTTTTTTTAGGTCCATCGTTTTTATTGGACTGGGCAGCACAGAGTGTATGGCAGTGAAGAGCAGAGAGAGACATTTACAATAAAGTGTCAGAGCTGAGACTCAAACCCACAACACTGGAGCTGTAACAGTGTTCCACAGTATGTCCAATTCCAAATTGATTCTACATTGGCAGAGAATATAAGAATCTCTTGTATCCCTTACCATACCAAAGTTTAATGCCATTTAGGTACCAATGTATAATGCTGCAGCTGATTAACACTTCATTTCTTTAATTAAGGTTAAGGTGAACTTTATTGACCCACCCATTGATGCATCCAACTCCACTTAACAGTTATTGTATTTCACGTATTACTGGGTCTAACACAGATCTTCTCAATTGGCAGCAATGGCAGGTTTCAGACACATAGCACACATTTCTGCATTCTTATTATTCATTATTAGGATAGGACCCAATTTACAAAGTGCTTTGTTGTAACCTTGTTGTCAAAGCCTGCCCACACAGAGCAGATATAGCACACTGCG
The DNA here is from genome assembly GCA_900303255.1 of Lesueurigobius sanzi. Lineage (NCBI taxonomy): Eukaryota > Metazoa > Chordata > Actinopteri > Gobiiformes > Gobiidae > Lesueurigobius > Lesueurigobius sanzi. The sequence continues at coordinate 5,436 of OMNZ01076931.1, forward strand.
CAGGAAAACACTAAACACAGTTCAATCAAGGTGTTTTCATTTGAAATGACTCTGACGAAAACAGAATATAATTTTGGGAACTTTGGAAACCATCAATTGTTTTGACGAGAGAACCATGTTTTTGAGAGTTGAGTCTTGGTGGCTTTGTGCACTTTTGTGAATGGCATTTAGTGTTTTATCAATCGAGACAATCTCTGTCACAAAACCACAATAGCCAAAAAGCTTAAAAAAAAAATCACTTCTGTTATTACAAGCAGCCAGCGCTCCGCAGCAAGACCCCACCAAAAAAAAAACCAAAACTCAACACGATTTTCCACAATGGATCCCTAATGTACTAAGCAAACTTGGCAACTATGCTTTAGCACTGCTGTCTCTTCCCCCAATAGACCACTCCCCCTTTGGAACTCGCTATAGCCACTGTGCCTGGTCTCTGTACTGCAGGGATTCGCAGTCAACCCACTCAACATTTCCAGCTCTTTGCGGACTTGCACACAGGAAGGAGGCGGTGCTTGGTGTTCGCCCCTCAAACTAAATAAAACTGCAGCCATTGTCAACGCACCTCCCCCCAGTGCCATATGAGCCCACGTCAGACAGCCAGGGAGACAAACGTTTTCATGCAAATGTATCCAGGCTATTACAAGATGATCATGAGATTCGCTAAACATAAAACAAAGACTCGATAGAAGGAACTAGAGGGGAGGTCAGCGTTGTTTTTTTTTTTTATACTTGGAGCTTGGTTGTTCACAGTAGCTTGCAGCCTGTGACTCATTCCACAGCTATGCCCAAAGTAAAACCACTAAACACAATTTGCCTTGTCCCAGTCAGCCAAGCAAGCACCATGCCAACCCTTATTCAGGCAACACAGAGCACTTTGCAAAATGGAAAAAAAGGTCATTTTTACACGCATGTGTTGTGTAAATATGAGTCGGACACACATGAGAGATGCTTGTTCCTCTGTTGCTCACGGGAGCTTGGTTTGTCACTGTCTAATTCTGAATTGGTTGGAATTTCTTTGTACAAAACCAGTGTCAACGTCAACTTTAGTCATATAGCACATTTACAACAACGCTAGATGCCCAAAGTGCTTCACACGCAGGGAAATGATAATAAACGGACACAATATAAGTAGAATAAACCAGGTAGATGATTGAAGTTCAGTGATAAATGTGTGAGATCAAAGTAGAGATTTTCACATGACATTGATGGGACTGGGTTGATTGAGTAGAGGATGTTTCACTTCTATCTTCAGAAGCTTCTTCTCGCTCTTGTTGACAATGGCAATAAATTCTATTCTGATTCTGATTCTGATAAAACTATGTGTACCAGACACAAAAGCTACAGTCTAACACATCTGTCATACAAGAACAAGAAGAAGCTTCAGGTAGATAGAAGCAAAACATCCAGTAATGCAGCGGCTAAGATAAGATAGTTCTTTATTGATCTCACAATGGAGAAATGTATTTGATACAACAACTCTTGAGATAGGATCTCACAGGGGGGGTGCAAAAAGTCAGGAAAATGTGCCATCAAGAAGAAAGTAAGTTTGCAAACAGGTAATAATAAAAACTAGAGTAAATAAAACTAAAATAGAATAAATGTCTAGCGCACGTGCCTCACAGCAAATGGGTCATCAGTTCGGAGCCTTTCCTTCCATGTCAGCGTGGGTTCCCTCTGGGTGCTTCGGTTTCCCCTACCACCAGAAAATATGTACAATAAGTTCCGCTTGAAGGCGATATGACAAAAAAAAAAATCATATTGATCTATCTCGATTTTCGATACAATTTATTTTTATATATAGTATGTATACTGGAACCACATAAACAAGCTTTGACCATTATAACAATAATAATTATGCATTGGTTTTATATAGCGCTTCTCTGGACATGTAAAGATGCTTTACATGGCATTATTCATTCACTCCAGACTTGGTGGGAGGCAGTGTGGCCTGCTTTGTCATAAATAAACCTTAACCTAAACAAAAAAATGAATGTTCTCCATTTGAGGACAATTCTTTCATTATACTCCTCCAAACTTCAAACCTCATGATGTTACTGACTCAGACACTGGCTTCTAAACCTGACAATTAAAAAGCCCCTGATGAGATTTCAATTATATTTGATTAATTGCCGAGCCATAGGTTCCCCTCTCGGGCCAGGACTGACCTGAAGAAGATATTATTCATCTCAGTCGGACTTTCCGGAAAAAACTAAGGTCCTCCACTCAATCATCCCAGTCCAGTCAATGATCTTTACATCTCTCTACAATGGAAAATTCCAGGACAACTGAATGCCTACACAAACATAGAGTGAGATCGATTCACAAGAAGATTTGCAGAATGTTTGCTTGCTCTCTACTCTATTTAATGACTGTGTATGGTTCCTAAAGCCAAGCAAAGGGGCCACAAGTCTGTGAAAAAGAGTTGCTATAAAGTTATGCAATGTTTTTTCCAATGTGCTTGTTGCTATTCTTGCCTTTCCAGAGAAACGCACCCAATTGCCTCTAATTACCCAATTATAGCTTTTTCTTCCTGACCATTCTGATAGCAAGAAGCCACCAGCTCCTTTACTGGCAGCCCAAACCAAACAGCACCAAATGCAGAGAAACAGCAGAGTTAATTCAGTTCTTCTATGCATGCTTTACTTTTAGGAAGAACCTACAGCACATGGAAAGACGTCTAGAACAGGGCCAGGAAATATATTTAATTGCATGCATTAACTTTGCAAATAAAAAATACTTAGAGCACTTGGCTGACAATTGCTTTTAGAGTCTCATACATTTTACAGTGTGTATGCAGCCTTTCACAGTAATGGTTGCATCATATCGTCATTATGTTTTCGTGCCCAGGTGTTGCAGCAGGTGTGGCCCTTTGTTGGACAATATCTGGAGAAACTTCTGGTGGAAACTATCGCTCCTTCGATCCGAGCGTCGAGCACTCACCTTCAAACTCTCAGCTTCACCAAAATCGACATGGGAGACAAGGTAAAGCAAGGGGAGAAATTTTATTTATAAAAGCTAAAGTACTTGATTTTATGAACTGTGTGCTGCCCAAAGTCATTTCTTGCTCTCCTAAAGCTAAATACACAAGTTTCAGGAGCTTTATTAAGACAGCAAAGAAATTGTGCTTCTTAGACTGATCAATAAAAATGTACTTCGTGTATCAGTTACACAGACTAAGCTCATGGTGGCAAAAGACTTTTCCCTTCTACAAACAGTAATCAGGCACCCCAGCTTTAATAGAGATGCTTTCTTGACATAGAGGTAAATTCTTTGGCTAAATACAGTAAATGCTTAGTGCTCAGTGAAACTAGAGAGAAAGTACATTAAAGTAAGAGTGAAGTATACAATTCACCTTTTCTATACAGTTCCATTGATATTCACAATGAAGCAACAAAACAAAAAAACATTGATTGAAATAGTTTCAGATTACAGTGGTATAGTAAGTATGTAGGGCGTTGTTTAAAGTGCATATTTAGACAACGTTAGACAACATAAAAGCGTTAGCTCACACAATTATATTTTTGTTTCTTCATGATTTGAGTTTTTATGATTTTTATTATTTATCATTGGGCATAGGAAGTGACATTCAAAATACTATTGCAGTGTAGCCATTATATACCAATGTGAGTCAGAGTTCTAGAACGTACATTATTTTTACATTTCTTCATAAAATGACCACTTCATTGGTATTTTACTATTGCAAATCTGGCGAAGACCCAGATGCGCGGCCATGACGGAGATATAGCTCACTCCACTTAACCAGACGCGGTATACAATTATGGACAAAAACTCCTCGACATATCGCACTCCAAAACTTACCACACAGTTGACCAGATATATAGAGAAAGATTAGCCGCCAACGACAAAGATCGTTATATGAATAAACTCAAGTTAATCGGCAGAGAACATCCATACGACATGGATTCCCAGCTTGTTCAGTGGAGAATTGCAATCTTGCCTCCCGTAACTTAAGATAGTCCAATCCATATTTGACACCATTCTCTTTATACTAAACAGACATTAGTTGTTATATTTCAAGTCATGAAGTGATAACCCTGCAATTGTTCCACACAGGCATGTAATAGCAGAGAAAAGCATGCATTTTTACCAATATTTACTACAAATTATTGCTAACAGTTGAATAAAAGCAAATACCGAATCACAAATATCAAAATACGTACCAGCAACAAAATGAGCCGAGCAAATTCAGATTCCTATTCAATTTCGGATTGAGGCTTGCAATCCACAATATCTGTCTTTCGTCTTTCTTTAGATAATTGTTGTCTGCTTTCCCTGATTTTGCACAACTTTGGGTAAACTGTAATACTGCAAATACTTTTCTCTGTCTGATCTATAGTGACGCAGAGAACACGGCAATAGTTCACAGTTTAGCCGTATCAAACTACGCGGCAGCTTGTCTGTTTTTATAGGCGAGTATCTCCGTCATGGCCGACTTTGAATAGGTGACGTCACTTGTAAGCACCCTATATGGTCTGTAATGTATTTTACCACATGCATTATTCCATCAAACTAAGTAATATTTCATAAAACATAGTCCCGCTGCACTATAAGTACTTTAACTCTATTGTACCATCTCTAGTAGCCTAGTGGTGGTCACTGATATTCACCACCTTGACATTTTTCAAACACATTGCAAAACTGCATGTAACCATTCAGTGTTCTTTAGCATGTAGCCGTTAGCCTCTGTCTCATTTACAAGCTAGCTATGTACAGTGGGGTAAAAAAAATATGTAGTCAGCCACAATTGTGCAAGTTTTCCTACTTAAAAAGATGAGAGAGGCCTGTAATTTCCATCATAGGTAGACCTTAACTATGAGAGACAAAATGAGAAAAAAAAAAAGAAGAAGATCCCATTGTCTGATTTTTAAAGAATTTATTTGCAAATATGGTGGGAAATTAGTATTTGGTCACCTACAAACAAGCAAGATTTCTGGCTCTCACAGAGCTGTAACTTCTTCTTTAAGAGGCTCCTCTGTCCTCCACTCGTTACCTGTATTAATGGCACCTGTTTGAACTCGTTATCAGTATAAAAAACACCTGTCCACAACCTCATACAGTCACACTCCAAACTCCACTATGGCCAAGACCAAAGAGCTGTCAAAGGACACCAGAAACAAGATTATAGACCTGCACCAGGCTGAGAAGACTGAATCTGCAACAGGTAAGCAGCTTGGTGTGAAGAAATCAACTGTGGGAGCAAATATTAGAAAATGGAAGACCTACAAGACCACTGATAATCTCCCCCGATCTGGGGCTCCACGCAAGATCTCACCCCGTGGGGTCAAAATGATCACAA
>OMNZ01076935.1:0-10087 GCA_900303255.1 Lesueurigobius sanzi
ACACTGTGGATAAGAAATGCTTTTGGTGGACTTTTTCCCTTTATTCTGAAGCTCCAAGGCAAAAAAAAGGAAAGAAGTGGCTAAAAATGAACTATGGTAAGGTAAGATATGTGCTAATGTTATGCTAAACAGCAGCTAAAGTTGCTAAGTTCAGCTAAAGTTGTGCTAACAGTTGCTGGTATCGTCGTCACCTTACATACATTATTATATGTCATTTTTTTGGCCGCAGTTATGTGTTTTCTTGCCCTGCGAAGCCTAACAGGAACTTCGGGGGCAGTGTTTTCATGCTTTCACTTCACCCCGAGGAGAAGAAGACGCTACAGCCACAGGTCAGGCAGAGCAGAGAGCACAGCGGCAGTACCAGCCTCACTGCTCCTCAAACGGGACAATCCAAAGCACATTTGACAGAAAATAAATCTGCTAAATGATTCAGGTGTAGCTCCTGCAGTGGCTGCGTCTACAGCAGAAAGTAATGCATGAGGTAAACTTAGCGTCAACAGTTTTATCATACACAGCAGTTTGAGTTATTTATTGCTAAAATACAAATAATCGTTAGATTAGTCGACTAATCGACAAAATGATGACTGACTAATAGATGATTAAAATAATGGTTAGTGACAGCCCTATAAGACCCGTTATATGACACTGTGTAAACTAGAGTGCGTATTATTTGATGTGCAAAAAGCTGCCGCAGCTGTAACAGCTTCTTGGTGCAGGCGTTTAATGCATAACCAGATATTTGAATATATGTGTTTTAGTGAAGGGAATATTCAAACGTCATTTTGGAGCAATTTTGATAGCCCTAAGGTGCACCGATCTGATCGGCCAATTATGGTCAATTTGTAAAATGATCGGATCAAATCATGATCGGCCAATCAAAATTCTAATGATCAGTGATTGGGATCGTCCTAAAAAAATCTTGATTGGTGCACCACTATCAGCGGAAACATTTTCATCCTGGAAAAAAATCTTTCAAAACTGTTTCTCTCCCACAGAGTTGTATTGGAATCTGCTCCAATTCTTTCTCCAATTCTATAAAGTCAATGCCACTTACTTTCAAAGCTGTACATTTTCCACGAGAAATATTGGTAATTTATGGAACTGTCCTTAAGCAAATATCCTGCATTCATGCAAATACCTATATATACACTTCTGATCTTCCTCAGGCTCAGCTGTGAGATCAACTGTGTGAAAGTAGACTCATCAGAGCTCCGGGGTTGAGGTCAAAAACTAAAGTAGAGCATTTGAAAAATCTCAGCTTCTTCCAAACACCACATTACTCACAATCTCAACTATTACAAAAGAATTCAAGTTTTACACTCAGCAGCACAGCAGCAAAAGGATTAAACAGGAACTACCGTCTCCTGTGCTGTTCCTAAAACATGGACAGTTGCATCACCATCACTCTAAAACCAAAAGAACACTGAAGAAGAAGAGCTTTATTTATATAGGGCCTTTCACAGACATAGAAAGTGCTTAACATGGGGCAATTTACATTCACTCCAAACAGGACAGTCCTGGGGCAGACTGACAGAAGTGTGGCTGCCCACATCTGGCGCCAACGGACCTTCAGACCACCACTCTGACGTCTCTTTAGTCCAGTGTGGAACCATTTTTCACAACCCTAATGTCAATCTGCTCCCCCTACAAATCTAAAGTGCATCTTCTTGAATTAAAGCACCAGGAAGCAGCCTCTATCTCTGCTCTGAAAGACTGGAGCGCTCACATGAGACTCATCCACATTCAATTAACACAGGCCTTAAAAATCACTCAGGAATTTTACACTAATCAATACTATAGGTCTGAATAGGGTAAAAAGAAACTTTTATATAGATAGATCTTCGATTTATGATTATGTGAAACAATTATACAAGGGCTGCTCCAGATCACGCAGGGTCAGAGATCATGTTCATTTCATGTTTATGTTCAATAAAACTCATTTCAAAGTCACTGATCCCCCTGCTCCCTTTCCTTTACACTCAGCCACAGTTTTATGATCAGAACAAACTCTCCTGTTAAGTTTGCAAGATAAAATAATGCCTCTAAATCATACGTTTGAACAGTAAAGCACCAATATAGCGTCGTGGCCACGCTCCATGCTGTAATGTGCTACACCCGCGCACACACACTCACCCCCCACATGTCACCCCAAAGCCTCCGAGACCGCCTCTTTCCCGGTGATGTTTGGATTTTGATTGTGGGTGGAGTGAGGCTCTGGCGTGCCTGTTTAGGGTTTCTTCAGTAGCTACAAAATTGCTCCTCCTCCAAGCTTGAACTCTGTGAGGCACCAAGGCCCATCACATAAATGTAAGAGTGTCCAACTGCACGGTCTATTATACTCAAACACTAAACTGCTCAGATTTAGTCTTACTAGTCTACAATGCATAACTTTAACTTCGCTTACTCCCACAGTAAACCTGTTAGGCAGTAGCAGAAACACAAGTTCAAACACAAAATACTGAATTACGCTCAGAGATTGGTAGAACTCAATCTCTGAATGAGTTTGTCACGCAATACCTTTTACTTCCACTTGAGTAGTATTTAAAGAAACAGTACTCTTTGTTTTTTCTTTCAGTAAAACATTTGGTTACTCTTTCCGCTGTGAGTAACTCTGGATGTAACATAAGCTTCATGTGACACAATAAAGTTAGTTAATCAAAGTTTGAAATCATTTAAAGTGCATGTGACAGGTTTGGACATTTCTCTTATAGGTCGAGTTCACACCAAAGGCTTCTTGAACAGCAAAGCCGTCGGGTTAACATTCAAAACATATGGTACACGCGCCGCATCAAGAGACTTTCCTCACGTTTCAAGCATCTGACGCACGTCTCATGCTTCCAAAACGACAGTCAAAGTCAGTCAAAGTCAAAGCCAAATACGAGTAGTTTTATTGAAAACTCACTTTAAAATGTAAAGGTGCACATTTAAATAAATAAAAAAATAAAAATAGCCTATAAAAAATAGGTTAATCTTTTTCTGAAGGCAGCATTTATATATAAAGTTCTTTTTGTTCGCTTGAAGAGCAACTAACCCCCAAATCTACTTTTTTTATTGCTGTATATGGGTGTCTAGTGTTAAACAGTCGGTGTGGAGCTCTCTTAAGGTTAAAACTAGATGGCATTGGACTTTTGGAGTCCGTCACCTTATTGTTACAATGGCTGATGTGACGTCAGCAGCTCTGCCGCTACGAGCCCTGCGGCCAACACTAGAACAACAACAGCCGGCTAACATAGCTAACTAGCTGCTAATTGCAATTCTAAACGTTTTATGCTTGGAGACTTAAAACATCTGTAAAACAAATCCAGCAACTTGAATCGGCCTTGCGGAGAGCTTTTAAATGAGGTATAGCATGTCCATATTGAGTAACATTTAGCTGCTGCTGGAGCAAGAATAACCTCAAGACTATCTTAGAAAGTCAGCGTCAGTACACTCGCCCATCTCCGAGCAGCGGCTCGCCTGAAGCAACAGCGCAAATTTGAACGATATCGATATACGCGATAGGGTCTAATTACATATCTCATTTAAAAATATATATTGATATATCTTAAATATCGATTTATCGCCCAGCCCTGTATCGCATCGTAAAGTTGTTGGGAATATCCAATGGGCGAGAATGGGCCGTCTCCGTGACCATCAGGCTGGGAGCTGACATTGCTGCAATATCACCTCTATCCACTAGGGGCGGCTCCAAAAAGACCTTAATAACATGTATTCCTATGGTGACTTACACGTGTCAAAAACAGCTTTACAGCCCGGCTCCTGAAACTTTTATTATTTCTAAAGGTAGCTATACCCTCTGTGATAATGCTCAGAGGGAAATGGAGTCTTTAATGTTGTTAGTTTTTGTTAACTGGAATTTTAAAGTCTTGCATATCCAATGAAGCTCATTCTAATGATTTGTGACATCACACGCTCCCGGCTATAGGCTAACAGAGCACCGTGCTGACGGGGCGGGAGCAGAGAGGGCGCGGTTATGGCTAAACTACACGCCCAGGAGGCTGAGATACAGCGAGCGCACACCTCTTTTACCCTTTTTAGGACTATCCACTGGAGGAGGAGCCAGTTGCGCCATTTTGATTTCACCCATAAGTGTGGTCAATTTCCAAAGTGAGGCTTAATACACGTTGTCCCTCTATTGTTTTAACTCATTGCGAATACCCAGCCCTAGCCTCTATGTGTTCCCTGGTTTCAATATTGACAAAATAAATGTGTGCAAGAAACGTATAATTTTGGTCCATCTTTTATGTATGTCAGGATCTTTCTTTTCTGTCTGGAAATTATGAAGTCTATAAATTAGACAAAGCACCTGTCATTCTACAAGTCACTAAAAGTCTTAAAACCTTTAAACCTTACGCTCCACGGTTAGCTACCTGTACTTATGATTTGTTTGGTAGCCACATTTTTTTTTTTTTACTTGATTGACCCAAGCATGCGCAGATGCAATGTGCACTTCTGCTTATAGTAAAATATTGTTGGCACTTGGCACAGCAACAGTTATGGAGTATGTCACTTCCTCTGCTCAAGGATCACAGTAAACATTACAAACAATATATAATGCCATAGAAAACTAAACATGAAAATTAGTGTTGTTCCGATACCATTTTGTCTCATCCGATCCGATACCGATATCTGGACTCCGAGTAGTCGCCGATACCAAGTACTTCTCCGATACCACAATGTAAATAAAAACACTAGCAAAAGTCTGTAAAAAGACGCCAAAGCCCATTGCATATGACTCATTCTGCATATAAAATGTATTCTGTCACTGTTCTGTTTTTACTCTAAAGATTAAATGAAGGAAAAAAGGAAACACAAATGTATCTGCTGTGATCTTTAGAGGGTTTCGTGTCTGCAGAGCCCAGAAAAACACATTGTAGTATCGGATAGGTTTTGGTTCAGGTACTCGCCGATACCGATACCTGAAAAATCTGGTATCGGAACATCCCTAATGAAAATATGTGAAACCTTAAACATAATGGCATTAACAATGTTTCGGTGTCATATGCACTTCAAAATATGTAAACTCCAATTGATGCTAATGTATTATTTTTAATCCAGTTTAAAATCTTTTTTTCATGGATATCAATTTGAACCTTTTGCTGTAGATTACCGACATAAATATGAAAAAATACATATATTGTAATTCCCCGACATGTGTAAAAATAGCCAAAAATGCCTACATTTTCAACAAGATTTAAATAACGGATAGAGCCAAAGATTTGTTGAATGAAAAATCCCTCTCAAAATATTTTTTTAGTACAGGACTATAAAGTTGGATTATGTGCTACTAAAGTGTTGTCGCCACAATGTAAGATGGAGAAAACTGAATAGTTACACTCCTCCTGATTGTAAAGATGAGGTCATTTATTAGTTTCCAGGAGAAAGTTTGTATGTTAAAACTGGGCCAAAGAAGTTCTTTCTCACTTCTGTAAATATGTTGTCTACTCTACCCATATGATAGTTGAAAATGTCGTTAGTAATGATAAACCTGTTGCCTTCACGAATATGCAGGAAGCTCGCAGACCGCTACACTATATATGCCAGCTTCTCTTCTGGGATACAAGTTACAACGCGTTTTCCAAGTCCTTCTGAAAGGTTTCGGCAATGTTCAGCCTCGGGGATTGATGAAATGGAACTAAACACAACCTAAAACAAACCATTACCTTTACAAACTTGATACACTGTGGCTAACCAGAATACTTACGTCGGCTAAAGGGTAGCTAATCATGCTTAATCTTTTTTTAGCCGCAGACGAGCCACAAAAATCGGATTCTACATCTGAACTAACGCGTTAACTCACTATGCCCACGTAGAATGCTCTATAAGGAATGTGTAATGACAGACAAGGACGTAACATTGCTATTTTAGAGGAAAGGGCGTGAGATTATGTAAAGCTAACAGATGCTAACAGCAGTTCCCATTATCCGCTAGCGGAAAAGTGCCTAAAAGCTAACGCTAAGCTAGCTACTTAGCCTCAGTCATTAGCTAGGCCCAGAGAGGAACGCGCTGGATCCAACAGGTTGCATTTACTTCTCCGCCCAAAAACAACACATTTAAGCCGTTTCTCACCGTGAGGCCGGTGCCCAGGACAATAACGTCGTACTCTTCATTCATTTTGGAGGCTGTGGAGGCGTGTTTTAGGGGAGATTCTCGGGGAAATGTGCAGAAAATATGCTGTCGGTGAACGAGCAGCAGCAGCAGTTCCGAGCAGTGGGTCAGGAGGAGGTTCAGGGCGGGGCCGCCTGCTGTCAGTCAGTCAAACAGGCAAAAGATAATATTTGTATAATAATTTACTAATTGTGAGTACATTTTATATACATAAATGAAGATTCTTAAATGTAAACCCCAATTGTGTTCCTTTATAACAATGAATTTTCTTCCATATCGTAAAGATTCCTTAAAATTATGTGGGGAAAATTATCTGTGCTGTAGATATGAATTCATGCCATCCATCCATTTTCTCCGAAAACAGATGCCCGAGCCACCTCAGCTGGCTCATCTCGATGTGAAGGAGAAGCAGCTCTACTCTGAGCTCCTCCTGGGTGACTGAGCGCCTCACCCTAAGGGTGCACCCAGTTCCACCCTGCGGAGGAAACTCATTCGGTCATAACCCAAATCTCATGACCATAGGTGACAGTAGGAACCAGGTCTAAACCAGGTCCATAGCTGAGTACGAACGTAGATTGACCGGTAAATCAAGACTCCTTCTTCACCACAACATACAACGACCGCATCACTGCAGACGCTGCACTGATCTGTCAATCTCACGCTCTACCCATCCCCCACTGAATCAGGTTAAAACCAGGTCTAAACCAGGTCCATCTAAACAGGGTTACACAGCTCTCCATCCGTCCCTCACCCATGAACAAGATCCCGAGACTCCTCCACTTGAGGCAAGGACTCTCCACCGACCTGGAGAGGGCAGGCCACCTTTTTCCGGTGGAGAACCATGGCCTCGGATTTGGAAGTGCTGATCTTCATTCCGTGAAGTAATGCCCTTTTGTTGATATCTGACATTATTATTGTATTACACAGTAATCTTTGCAATAAGGAGTTTAATTATTGCACTGAGTCACCTTTTCTCCATGGGAAATTTTAACCTCAAGGAACATTTATCCAAAATACATTTTTCCCTGCCATGACTGTTAGAAGAAGAAAAAACTTGTCTGAGAGGATGGATGAATAATATGCCGAAGTCTGGATGTTTTACGCAGCACAAGTTTATTTACCATCAGTGCAGGATCCAGGGACATGAACTGGAGACATTGAGCTCATCTCACCATTAAAGTCTGGCTTTGCTTCCACATGAAGAGGGATAAGAAACCGCTGTTGTGTGTCATCTGATAATTGAGACAAAACATACAGAGCCTGAGAGCCATGGTTATTATGGCTACACTGCAGAGATGGTACATCATGACCCAATATGAAAGTTAGCTTTCATTTATTATGTTCTCTAAAAGTGAAGACTTGTACTTAAGTTGTCACTTACACACAGTGTATTTTTTCTATGCCCAAGTCATGCCCATGTTTGCAATTTACAACAAAAGTTTCAAAAATATGAATGAATGAATGAATGAATCTTATTTCTTTTAAACACGAAGACAGGGAAAACTATTGGGAGTTTGTTTTCTTAAAAAAAAAAAGAAGTTGCCTCATCTACACAAGAATATACTGTTTTATTGCTCTAATTCAATGTTTATACATTTATGAGGGAAATGATAACCTCACAAGTTCATGAGAAACATGAGAGATATCGTTGTGCAATAAGTTTCATTCACGATATAGAATTCTATTTAAGTTGTAGCAGATGCCAATAGAACTCTAAGTGAGAGAAACCTTTAGAAATAAATTTCCAAAAAGAAAATTGAATCGTGGTGAAGGGATTTGAGCACCCAAATGATCCTAGGAGCTCTGTCTGGAGCATTATGATCCTAGAAGGGTCTCCCAGGGCAAACAGATCTTAGGTGACAGGTCAGACCAAGAGCGGTGCAGAAGCTCCTGATGATGAGACCATCAAGGACGGTTACGTCACCCAGATGTGAAGGAGCATCGTGAGGCTGTCCTCCCGTGGACCCACCACCTGCAGGAGGGGCCATAAGGGAATGGTGCAGTGTGATCCGGATAAGCAGAAGAATTGAAAAATGTTTTCCCTGATCATTATTTGATAGTGATTGGATTCACAAACCTGCCATATTATTCTTATGGCTGAAAGTCATATTTTCTAGCAAACATCACGCACATGTTTTTGAATATTGTCTCCACTTTTGGACACCTTTATAAGACAATAATTAGACCTTAGTTCATATGTACTGACAGAGAAGACATTGACCTTTGAGACAGTTTTTGTTTCATGTGGATTGGCCAGAAATTACAGAGAAATTAGCAATAAACTCCAGCCATGTCCACACATACCTGGATATTTTTATAAATTCATAATTTTTATGCATTTGGGCCTTTTGTCCACATGTAAACACATTTATGATGTCATTTATTGGATATTTTTATAAACTCTCTTCAAAGTGGTGATTTCCAAAAACGGCATGTGAACGGAGAGGTGTGGACATCAGCATATTTATTTCTCTATACTGTGTGTATCTATGGCAGGGTGTGGCCACTTTTATTTTAAACAATAAATGCACACAGAATGCTGGTAAAATGGGCCAAAAGAATGGAACGCTTCAGTCAACAGTTTTGCTAGTTTTTTGCAGTGTTGACAGAGATATTTTGTTACATGGATGTAGAAAAATATATGTTTATAAAACCATCCGGGTATGTGTGGACATGGCCTGGCCTGGACAAGACAAGACTAGAAATCTGCATTTTGACTGGGATCTATGGTAGTTGCCAGCAAATCATTCTCAGCTACCCTCCACCTCAAATTAAAACTATGAGCTCTGATGTCACGTGAACACAGCCTATGGAGCACCACAGTCCCATCCATCGCCAATCCCTTTGGCCGCTGCCAGAAGTAATAATCCCATTCAAAAATTGCAATATCAAATGTTTAAAAGAACGATAGCAGCTAATCAGCTATGTGGTGGTCACACAATAATAAAATAAAGTTGCATCCAAAACTTTATAAACTAAAAAATTATACAAGCATTTTGCCATGTTTTCAAGTATTTGGTATTTTCTTGCTTGTGACATATCTGCGCTATGGCTAGCAGTTAGCACGTAGCTGATTAGCCCCCGTTGTACTTTTAAGATCTTACAATTTGAATTTTTAAAAAGTCTATGGAAATGGATGGGATTTTTACTTCCGGCACCAGCCAAAAGCGGGACTGTGGGTGGAGTCCAGTTGCTGATATTTAGACCTCTCTTTGGGCATTTTGTTTGATCACTGTTTGATGTTTGATTGATCGGTGTTTTTTTGTGTCTGTAACGCGATGCAAAAGCTGATTGAATGATTGACAGATCTGTTCATGTGTTCTGTGAGAGTCCATTCTGAAAGGCCTGGATCACTGCAGGCTTGTTGGCGAGCTGCTGCGGCGTCGTCCCAGATGAATCTGGACAGTTTTTCAGTCCCAGCGTCAGGAGAACACTGACCGCTGCAGCGTGTTGACCTATGGACGCCATGTGAAGAGCTGAGGGCAGAGCAGAACGTTATGGACACGTTTTAAAACACCAGACCAGAAGGAATCACAGACTGCAGCTATTTAGGCAGTAGCTACAACATCCAGATATCCAGTCTCTATGGGCTCTCAGTACTTATTAAAGCTGCTAACCCTGTAGATTATACCTGCTGCACAATACAGTGGACAGCATAAATGAGTCTCTCTCTCGCAGTGCCATAACAGGTGACATAGACCAGTGGTTCCCAACCAGGGGTACAGGGACCCCGGGGGTACACGAGAGCTTAGCACGGGGTACTTGGAATCATTTCAAATAAAAAATAGGATAAAACTGAATTGTATTTTTGATTATTATACTTAAAGAAAAAGCTATTTAAAGCATTTTACTGTAATGAGTGAGAGTTTGAGTATTTAGTGTCTTTTAACTAATAAATAGGAGTTTTAGTCACTCACTTTCTAAATAATAAAAAAAACATTGAGGCGGGGGGGGGGGCAGGGGGAAAAAAAAAAAAACC
>OMNZ01076944.1:0-15537 GCA_900303255.1 Lesueurigobius sanzi
TCCACCTCCTTTCTCTTTCGCTATAAAGAGAAAGGAGGAGTGCTCTGTTTTGGCCATATATGGAATCTGACAAATAAACACTACGTGTGCGTTTAGATGGCTTCCTTTCAGTGATTCCGTGGCCGTTCATGTGTCTGTACGTGCTTTGGAGTCGCATTGAACTATATGTGTTGAACCAGTGGCTGAAGCGTGATGAATACTCAGCCTGATGTACTTACAATATTTTAACTTGCAGAAATGGTGGTGTGTGTGTGCATGCATATGTGCTGGCCTGTATGTGTGTGTGTGTGTGTGTGTGTGTCTGCGTGTGCGCATTTGGTTGAATGTGTGAATACTGATGTGTATGACAATTGTCTGTTAAATGTACATGTAAATATGTGGGGGGTTGGGGTGTAATTGAATGCATTGCATGATTTTAAACCATGATGTCTTAGTGTATTACTGATAGTAGCCTTGGAAACGGTGGTCCCAGCTCTCTTCAGGTCATTGACCAGCTCCCCCCGTGTAGTTCTGGGCTGATTCCTCACCTTTCTTAGCATCATTAATACCCCACGAGGTGAGATCTTGTGTGGAGCCCCAGTCCCAGGGACATTGACAGTCATCATTAGCCTCTTCTATTTTCTGCTCCAACAGTTGTCCTTTTTTCACCAGGCTGCTTGGGGCCATTGCCCCGTAGCCCTTTCCAGCTTTGTGAAGGTCTACAATTTTGTTTCTGGTGTCTTTGACAGCTCCACTGATTGTGGGTGACAGGTATCTTGATGAAAGCTAAGAACCTCAAACAGGTGCTACTAAATTAGAATCATGAGCAGAGTGTAGTTGGACTATTTAAAAGCAGAATAACAGGTCTTTGAGGGTCAGAAATCTGGCTGCTAAGCAAGGGATCAAATACTTATTTGACACAGTGATATACAAAAATATTGTTAATAAATCATACAATATGATTTCCAGATTTTTTTTTTTTTTGTAGATTCTGTCTCTCACAGAGGAATTGCACCAACAATGGAAATGTTAGACCCCTCCATGATTTCTAAGTGGGAGAACTTGCAAAATCACAGGGGGATCAAATACTTATTGGCCTCACTGTATATTATATTTTGCAGTGTGGTTGCAACAGAAAGGGCACTGAGCTTATAACCAATAGAAATCCTTTTAGTAATAAGTAAGTGGTCGGGCATTTCACTTTGTCAACAGCTTGAAATGTTTTTATTCTGTAGAGAATGTCTTCCAACTTAAAAGTCGACATCAGTCGACATTAGTCTAGTACAGTATATGGCTTCTGCAGATATGGCACAACACTGTTTTACGGGCTCCAGTCCTGGCTGTGACACTTTGGTTGAGTGCCTCTGTCTGCTATTTACTCCCTTTCCTTTGCTGTCCTGTCAAATAAAGCCTATAGGCAAAAATACAGTACATCCAACATTAAACTTGTGCAGTATCCTAAAGCCGTCCCATTCCTACTCGATATAGATTTTTCTTCTTTGATTGAACCTCGTTTCTCGGTCAGGTATTTTGCTTCAGATCTTCCTGCCCATAGCTGGTCAATAACAGCGCATTATGTTTTAAGTGGAAAACCAAAGGGGGCCTCCTGCGGTGCGGAGTGCGTCTGGAGAATCCCATTAGGAAAGACAGTGACACATAACAAATGTACTTTAAGAATTGTGACAAATATTGGGAGCACATTGAACTCTTCTCTTTTCTCTTTGCTGTAGCAGGGCCCAGTGGCAGGGATAGAGGGACCTGCAGCTCTTCCCTCAGACCATGAGGACGATGGTGACGAGTACAATAATGACCTGCCACGCTCCAATCAATGTAGTAGTAGTATCAAGGTAGGTACTTGCAGCTTATTTATCAGACCAGAAATAGACATCAACAGCAATTTCAAAGCCGCGGTAAAAACACGGCATAATATTCCAGGTTATATGTTTCTATACCTGACAAGAGCACGTTTAGTTCAAGGTAAGATTTCATCCAATAATTAGAATAGAATACAAGCATCCATTTTATTACAGATGTTTTTATTGTTGAAAAATACCTAAGAAATGAAGAAACAAACATGTGCCTTTGCTGTGTTGTGCAGTGTTGTGACAAAACATGAAACATATGGATATGTTGTACAATACTTCTGAAGATGTATTTGAGTCTTTTCCTCTTCATTTCACCCTGGTTTAACTCGTGCAGAAATAAATGACCAAAGAATAGAAAAACACATTGGTGCAAAATGTGTAAACAACTGAGGGACCATCATCATTCGGTCAGTGCATTGAATTATACATCTGCACAGCACCACCTTCTGTTCCGGAGTGGACATGATGATGATATTAAATAAGAGAAAAAAACATGACACGACCGACTTGTCTGCACGAACAGGAGCCTTTTTACACATGTAGTGTAGTATAAAGTGTTATATTTATTTGTAAAATGTAGTGGAGTAAAACTAGTTGTCAAGAAAAATACTACTCACGAAGAGTTTCTGAGGATCTGTACTTTACTTGACTGCAGTGCTTAAGTACATTTACTTTGTTACTGCCCACCTCTGGCTGTGAGTGGCTCCTCTCCTAAGATCTTACTTTCCTGGGAGCGGGGACGTCTCCAGCTCGTCTCCATGGAGAAGTTGACGAAAGGCAGATAAATATGAGATTTAAACAGGTTAGATCCTCATCCAAATCCATTCTTTCATTACCAACTGCAAAAATCATATTTTTGTCTTGCTGGTCATTAGGAGCAGGTTTTGTATTGCTGGTGGAGGGCTACCCTATTGTGTTTTGGATTGATGGGGGAAGCTGGAGAACTCGGTGGAACCCCATGCAGGGAGAACATAGAAACACTAATAATAATAATTGAAAGCATTTGCTCACATTCCATTAACTAACTCATAACTATTTCATGAAGTGCTCTGTCTTCCAGGTGACGCGTGCTCGAGATAGTGAGTTTGGTCAAAACATATGATGCGATGAATCCAGGATTAATTAGTTCATTATCAGTTGATTAATTGTAAGTTAAAGCGTTAACTTTAGCAGCTACTACTCAGTCACTGCTGTTTTGTTTGAGGAAAAAGTCATACAAAATCATCATTCATTTGTTTAGTTACATTTGAAAGGACAGCTCTTTTTATTATTATTTGAAGGAGTGCTATGAAACATTGCTATGTGATCAAAAGCAAAGATGCACATGCCAGATCAACTTCAGTCCTAAAAATATCCAAACAGGATTTTTCGACTCAAGCCAATATTTGATGACTGATTAGTTTTAATAAAGCTTCGTATTTAGCTGATCAGTCAGACTGCTCCTCAACCATCCACTGCACGTGAAGAATACAAGAACATTGAAAATTGTGGACCCCGCCCATCTGCGACTTTCTGTCATATCCAAACAGTTTTTACTACTTAGTTTCTCTCCTAAATAAATAGTTTGATGACCACGTGAATGCACTTCGTCTATATCTGTCACCTCTGCTTCCAGTAAGAGCTTTAAAAAGGTGAGTCACACATTCTGCCGGGAAAGCCTGAAGTGGCAGTCCAGTGTTCTCCTTTTACACACACTGCTATGTTTACCCATCGTTTAACAATAGGGCCTGATACATTTTAACATCTAAATGAACTTTGTCAACAGTTATGTGGTAGTTTTAGCCGAAACAGCAATTCTCCCTGCAGCGGAAGCCTGCCTTATAATGGCTCAATGAGTGGTGATTCACCTGAGCCAGTTTACAGAGTAATTAAAAAATGTGGCGAGACTGCCTCCCCCACATCACAAGCAGCGCTGCCAGCACACGCACAGACATTATAGCACACATAAGGGCTAAAGTTAACACTAGAGCTGCTTCCTAAAGTGTATCTATTTTTTTTTTTTTTTTTACTATTTTCTACACCATTGAATCTTCAGCAAAAACCTTGGCTGAGGGTCTTTGTTGTGAAAAGTTAGCTGAGACTCCAGAGCCATCTTCAAGGTAGAGTCAGCCGTGATGCTCAGAGAGTTTGCGGGATGGAAAATCATTTAAGCTGGATTCACAGTGGGGATCTCCACAAAGCACGCTCAGAAGACAGCAGACCCAAGTATTATACAGCTCTCTTTGAAGAGTGGGAAATACCAGTTGTTACGTTTACCCAAAATAAGCAGCGCGGCACACTGTGGGTTTGTACCTTCAATTTTTCTTCTTGTACAAATAAAACTAAACATGGAGCTAATGCAAACACTCAGCCACGCGCTTGAACAGCACACAGCAGAAGTCTTTCACATTTGGGGCTGTGCTGCACATGAAAAGCCTCAATGGTTTACTGTACTTACACTCATTGCACACTGTTCACATATGGCAAACCGCTTCCTCAGCTTTACCACTAACTAGACTGTAGCTTTGCTCCTGTGCTAATGTGCGGCTGCTGCAGACGCCCTGTCGGAGCGGCTGTCTTAAGAGCCTGCGGGTAAACAGAGCAGCCAGCCACCTGTGAGGTTGTCCTCCTGGCCCGCTGCCAGAACCAGAGGAGATATGAAAGCTGTACCTGCGCAGGCGTCACACTCCACTAGCGTACACAGCAGCGGACAAGCACATGCACACTCTCTCAGTTAGTGCAGGGTAATTCTGTTGGCCACATGAAAGAGGAGGCTGTGGGCAGGATGCCAGTCAGTGCTACCTGGAGACAAAGAGCAGTACCTCTGGGGGGTGCACATGCTGATGGATAGGGCCTGTTTGTGTACCACTGGAGTATATCTGAGCCTCCCAGCGATGTGCGCTCCCAGCACGCTACAGCTCCGCAGTCTGCAATTAATCTCTCCGACATCAGGGCTCCCTCAGGGGCAGATCTCTGAGCTGTGATCTGAGCAGCAGCGCAGCGGAGCCCGGGGCGAGGGGCGGGCGCAGCGCTGACTGTGAGAGCTCACTGCTGCACCAGGGGATCCACCGAGCTCCTCACCTGGCCCCACACTGATGTCAGATTAGCTCTAATCAGTGCCTAATCAAGTGTATAAAACACTAAGTACCACTATGACAGGCATCAGTATCAGTCTGCACCTCATTATTTTAACGCTCAATAGACCTCACATTATCGTCTTAGCTATAAAACAAAGTCCTGTCACATGTTGTACAATGTAACCCTCCACATTCAGGCAGGCATGGTCCATGTTTGAAGAATATACATTTTGACATGATCCCATTTTTAAAAATAGGCTTTTAAGAGCCTTGCACTGATTGATTTAGCCATCTGACTCGAGACAACTGTCTCAAATTTAGAGAATACATTTACAACTTATGGACATTTCAAATTAAAATATAATTTGAAGTATCTTGTTTTCAACATACTAATACTGTACTGTAGTTCTGATTAACTAGTTCTGTCACTACACTGTACTGTAACCAGTTGTATTGTTTGTGGCTCCTGCCCCTGCAGTGGCAGACTGATGGCAGACTGTGAGCTAATCCCACATTTATATTTGCATATGTGCACTAAAACATTACTGTGTCACTATATCTTCACAAAGACGCTGCGATGCCAGGATTAGCGTGTTTTCAACAGCCACGTGCCGCTCTCCGTGGTGGGACGATGCCTGTGTGCTGTCCTAATGATGTGGGGTGTGCAGAGGGCGGGGGTGTGTAGAGATGAGGGCAGGGGGGATGTTACTTATCTCCACTGCTCCACTGCATTTCTCTTAATTAAAACTCCTATCTGTGTCTTTGAAGTTCATAATGAGTCAGTTTGGTTACGCCAAGGAACGGGGAGAAAAGAAGGCCAGGGCTGAGATTTATATATATTTATGTGCTGCTTTCCCCGCCTCCTGATTCCTCCTGGCTTGATCCACCAGGCTAAATGTATGCTAGTACATGTTGCCAAAGTATAGGCTATTGTTATGCTTTTCTTTTCTTTTTTTTTTTTTGCCTTCTTACATGAGAAACAACCCGAAGCAGCGGCAGCAATAAACCAGCTGGATAAAAAGCAAGCTCCATTTTCATTTTAAGATGTGAATGGTTTAATCTTATCACTGGCTCGTACTGATCTCTCGCACATAGGCACATAGACATGCACAGGCCCCTCAGATTACAGTCAAATATTATAGGCCGTGACCAATCTTCAATTAACCAAATGTTGTAAGGGTATAGTATCACCCTTGGCTTCTTACATGCTCCTTTAACGCGGTTTTATCACATTTTTCCCGCTTATATCCTTCTTATGCAAGCTTAGCCTAAATAAATCACTCTTCCGGATATGTATTCAAAGTCAGAGCAAATATAATTGAAGCTGAAAATTGTGTCAGAATCGAGAACGTTACAACAGAGCCCTCGCCTTACCAAGACTGACCTAGGAATCTGCAAACTACCGAGCGCAGATGAGGAAATGTTACCACAGCGTGCGCCTTTACATGCATGTCTTGTGTGTTGTTTTGAAGATCTCCAGCCGTGGCTTTTTGCATGTCCGTTTTTCTGTTTACGAATGGTGTGCCGGAAGGGTTCCAAAGCAGATAGAAAAATAATTAGAGGCTAGAATGAATGTTTTCATAGCTGCATAGGGTGAATAAATCAACCAGGAAGCGAGAGGAGGGAAGTAGACGGGCTTTTCTGTGTTGTCTGGAAGTTTTATGTGGTCTGATTTTTGAAGAGTTTAATGACGAAATGATGAATTCAAGTGCACGCCAGATTTTTCTTAAGCAATTCATAAGATTCTAAGCTTCACCATTTTTTTTCGTTATTCCATATAGAAAAGCATTAGGCTTTGTAGTAAATTTGCAAAATGAGGGAAGAGAAAAGTAACCGATCTAGCTCCCTCCCCTCCTGATTGGACCTGAGAACTTCTCCCATTGGTCAAAGTGGCAAAGTTGCTGAGATCATAAAAGGAAGGGAGTTTCTTTTATTTCTTCCCTAACATCAAAATTCAAATTGTACACTGTCTATTCAATTTGTTGGCTTGTTAGACTATCTCATTGTATCAAAGTGCATTTTCTTGTGACTTATTATTAACCCTATTTTCTACCTGCCATGGCCTCTGGTTAAAATTCAAAGTGGACTACCTTTTTACAGGCAGAGCATGGGGAAAGAAAATTAGTAAAATTGTTACTAATAATGCCACCGCACAGCAGTGAAAACAGGCACAGAGATGGCTCCACTTACATACATGTAATCAGCCATGTGTTTATGAAAGACCTATGTGCTCACTTTGTCCAAGAAGTGACAAAAAAAATCATCAGTGTTGTGGGCTTTCAGATTGCACCTCATTTCTCTGTCCTCTTGTGGAGAGAGAACTTCAAACGGGCTTCCAGATAGTGTGAGGTGTGTTGTGTTGCAGAATTGAAGCCAAGTGCATATCTTGATATATCTCAAAGAGAAAGCACTGTGTATCAAAGGAAGCATCATTTTCCTTGAATGAAACCTGCTTTCAATTCATGATTTTAACTTATCAGCCTGACTAGCAGACTTATACTGAGTTTGTGTGTGTATAGTTGCTTATCTTACCTTTACTAATTGCACAGTTTAAGTGTAAATATATCCCCTTGCAGCTTGCAAAAAAACACAAATGCAGTAACAGCATTCTCCTGAGGCTTAAATGCTTAAACCATTCTGTAGGGCAGTGGTTCTCAACCTTTCCAGCCCTGGGACTGAACGTGCTTTCCGCAGTCCGTGGCCCCCCTTTATATTGTCACGTCACATCTGCACGATAACCCTGAGGTGTTTGGTAGGATGCTGCAGACTCTACTAACCACAATAACCATTTAGTGTCCCTCTTTTTAAATATGTCAATCTAAGCTATTCTTGTCAAGTGCCAGATTATCTATGGATGTATTTTGGCTCCCCATTTTAGCCCATGGGCCTATTACACATTTGGATTAGTAGATTTACTCACTTAACATGTATAAAACGTAGGCCTAAATCAAAGTCAGATCTCCTGTGGTCCCTGTCTGTCCTGCTCCTGTCCCCTCTCTCTGGCCTGCTCTCTCAGGACAGAGCAGGCCAGGCTCAAACTGAATGGGTACTAGGTAAAATCTTAAATCACAATTTTTTTAGGTCATTTTGAAGGAAAAATGTTGACACGTTTTGAAACCCGGCGTGCGTTGCCGCTGATTGATCACCTTTGTAATTACAGCGTGCACACACATTTACTGTAAATAGCCTTCAATTAACCTCAGTGTCGGGTTGCAGAATTTGCCGGTGTGTTTCTCAGTCATCTGCGGATGGTTTTTAGCCAAATAAAAACTCAGAGAAATTATTATATCTAACCTGTTTCGATCTCTTCACTCGAGCTTGATCAGCTTTACCAAACCTGTTCACAGAGCGAGGCAGCGTAACGCCACATCCCCTTGGACAAACTACTTTATTAAAAATAAATTGTTGAATTAAGTATTTTATTCCGTGACTAAACCGATTTAAACTAACATCTTATTGGGTCACAGATGAGTTTAGTTAAATTGAATGATATTTGATCATTCAACCCTATGTGTTTGTCAAATAAATAATCAAACCTTTTCCCCTGGACTTCTGCTGAGGCACACCTGGCGCGGCCCCCGGGTGAAAACCCCTGCTTTAGGGTGTCTGAGCAAGTGAACATTAATATTTTACGGTTTATAAATTGAAATACTGCCTCTGTAAGGATAAGATGATTTCTGTAAAACAGTAGCACCAGGGCTGGTGAGGATTTGGTCTGCAACACCCCCCGCAGGCAGCAGTGGGAATAATTTAGCTTTGAGCACCGAACAGCTCTGAAGTGATCCTGTGCTGGATTGTGGACTTTAAAAATGTGGAGGACCGGGGTTTGAACAATTATGCAATTGTATACATCAAAGTGTTGAACCAAGAAGAAACAACCAAATTGACCAGGATTACTTATAACTGCTTGAATGAAGTTTGCTTGAAATTGCTAAAAGCTAAAAAAAGGAAAAAAAGAAAAGAAAGTTGATTTTCCATGATATGTCTTCTTTATGATCTTGGGTCTACAAACCTAACGATGACATTATAGCCTTGTGAATCTGTTCTATGTCTTGTAGCATATTCTGAAACTTCTGTTGAAAATATTTGAAAACAGGAAGTCGGTATTGGTCTGTTTATCAGTGAAGGCCAGGTCTCCAGCCGGCGCCTCTATTACCATCATGTACACAGCCCTGGGCCTGTGTGTCCTGAGGCAGAATTCACCATCTTGAGAAAATGCATCTGCCAGGACACAGCAGTGCTCTTCAGGTCTGCACCTTTGATCCATAAGAGACCCCCTCCCTTAGGTAGTGGTATCAGAGTAATTGAAGATCATTACCAACCTACAATGAGACCCTCTCAGCGACCTTCTCCATAATGGAAATGAATTGTGCGACACAGTGCAGCTCATAACAGCAGCAAATGGAAGCCAAGAGGTAGAGAGGGGCGAGGGCCTTCTTCCAAATTGAAATGAAGTGGAAATATCCTGTCCGCGGTGCCATTGGTTAGCCAAGAAGCCGAAACGAGCGAGATTACGGGCTTACATTTGTAGCTCCTCAGTGTTTTTGTTTTGTTTCGCTGAAGTGGGGTGGCATATGGGGGCTTGTATGCGCACTTCAAAAGAATTTGTAACAAACCTAATTCATCTGAAGCGTAGGATGAGCTGGTAAGAAAGATGAAAGATGAAAGTGAGTTGGCATGGAAACAGAAAGCACATCGGCGCTCGTTGGCACACAAAGGGGCTGCCTGTGTTGCATGTTGCATTTCCACGGGAAGGGATCCAGAAAGGCTTTAAGTGCTATCATGACCTTACTAACAAAATTACCCAATTATAACTAACTAGGGGGTTCAATTCTTACTTCGGAGCGTGTTATCATGGTTCTCCCTATTTATATATCCAATTTAGAGCATGAAATCAATATTTGTTTCAAATATGTTTGTCTTCTTACTAGGGGTGTAACGATGCATCGTGCCACGATGCATCACGATGCTAAAATCTCACGATTTGCATCGTACCAAAGCCACAATGCAAGTTTTAGTCCATATTTTCTTATTTTTTATAAGCCCCGCGGCCTGCTGTGCTCTTAGACAAAGTGTACTCATGAGTGTCGTCATCACTTACCGCTGCAGACGTCCAGAGGTTACGTTAGGTCACATTAAAATCAGCGTGGGCTTGTTTAAGGTTCTGAAGATGACTGTATGTAAACATCCAGGTGTAGCTCCAGCGCATGGTATCAACAAATGCAGACAATCCAAAGTTGGTGATAATCCTTCTTCTCCACGTGTGTATTGTTTTTGTTGTCAAATCTTTGTTTCCAACATGTAAAAGTATAAAAATGTCTATGAACAAATGAGCCGCAGCTCAGGCACTAGTGTGAAACCGAAACTAAGCAATTAAGAAAGCACATGGCCCACACATGGCCCACATGTGACATGCGCTGCTTTGTTTACTTAGCAGCGCTGAGTACACTACAACTTTGTTTAGTATTGTGAATACAGGGGCATATTTTATCATTAAGCAGCTTTGGAAAATCGGGAAGCAATAAGGCTACAATAAAATAAAATAAAATAAAATGCTTGTATATAGTTTTTTGTCTAATTGGGAATAAAATATTAGGCCTATTGATATTGTACTTGCATCGTGATGCATCGAGAATCGTGGGCCCTGAATCGTGATCCGAATCGAATCGTGAGATTTCTGAATCGTTACACCCCTACTTCCTACACAGTTTTCCTTTTTCTACAACAGTTAAATCTTCTGTCTCGACTGTTATCAGCGCTCATCAGATTACAGGCAGGTGAGCTATTAATTGGAGAGCTGTAAGGGCTCATATTTTAGCTCTGAAGTCTAGGAGGGGAATTCCGCAGGTAGCTTGAACACAGTCCTCCTCCTCTGCTGCTGCAACACATTCACACTAGAATCCAAAGGAAAAGTGACGATCTGAGAAAAAGTTTTCTGCAACTACTGCAGCTTTAATAAAACAAGTGAAAAGAACATTAAAGCACAAATGCATTTCCACAAAACCAAACAGCGGAGACTGTAGCCCCTGAACATTTGTGGTCGCAGCATTTGAAACAAAGAGCGGCTCTAAACAGGTAAAACGCCAGGACACTCTGTTTACTGTTTCATGTTCTCTGCGAGCAGAGCAGTTTGATCTTTCTCCTGTATATCCTGCAGTGTCACAAACACAATGCACTGTCTCCGGCTTCAAAGGCCCATCGGTGACAGGTTCAGGGGGAGAGATCAAATATTCATTTCCAAAGGAAATTTCAACGAAATACAGTGAAAAGAGAAAAAAAATGTCTGATGTGTCACCTCCGCAGGAGAGAGCTTTGGGCTCCTCTCTCTGCTTGTTTTATTTTTACACTGTTGTTCAGTGAGTTCCTAAAATAATGTGCGTTTGACAGACAAAGGAAAGCTCACTTTGGAAGTCTGACTTCAATTATTCTTTCCATCTCAGTCCTTCTCCCTCTGCACTGGAGCCAGTCGAGCGTGTGAAAAAGCACGCTTGTTCTGTGAGTAATTAAAACTTTTCAGTTTGATGCTTGTTATGGCGCTGAGTGTTCACATCACATTAAGCATCCGCTTTTTTCTGCATCAACAAAATATCCCATTGGGCTTCTCTGGAACGCCTGCAAAAGAGCTAACTGAATTAAACTGCATTAATGACACTGGATGTCCTTCCACCCATGGTTCCCTAATGCCCTCATGTTTGTGATTAAATATCTGATATTGATTCAAGCGCATAAAAGAGATTTTACCATATCATCCAAACAGCTCTCCCATGTTTTCTTGTTTACACCAAAATGCACATATAAATCGTAAACACACATGCATGCAAAACATTCCCACAGCAATTTGAACAGCTATCTCCTGATACTCACATGGACAGACTTACTCTCTCTGCTGAATGGTGTCATAGTAAACCAGACCTACACCTATTGGTGCTTCAACTATGTGACAAGGATAAACGGGCTTGCTCTTTTTGAGTGTGTGCATCATGCAGACAGGGCTAGCACTTGTGATGTGTGTGTGTCACTGTATGTCTGTGTGTGTGCAAAGAGGTAAGGAGCTTTATTCGACTTGTGCAGTCCCGATGAGGCTGGAACATCAAGCTAAGTGGTGTCTCTGGACGGGAGGATCACTGCTCATCAGTGTTTTCTTTGAGGTCAATTAAAACTTTTTGAGCTGATGATAAAGTTATGCCTTTCTTACAACTTTACCTCAACTTTGTCTCGCACAGCATTATATCATTCCTTGTTCCATTATGTTTGAGATTGCCGGAGCGTTGGAGGGAAAGCGGAAAGGAGACCAGCCGGCACATGTTGAAAGGCATGGCTGCTCTTTAATGTGGCTCCAGCATCGGGAGTCCTGGGCCTAATGAGGTGCTGTGGAGCGCTGCCTATTCGTACCCATCGCCTACATACACACAGACACTGAGATAAACGTGCACAACCGCTAACCCACATGCTGCTGCACAATTCAAGATCATTAAGGAGATGCTCCCAAATCCCTCTGGGGACCAAGAGAAAAAGAGAACAAAAGCACAAGCCCAGATTGGCACACAGGACTTTGGGTGAGAAGTAGAATTTGGTCGCCAACAGCATCGTGAGGTTGGCCTGTATACACTTTGTACCAGTTGTCACTGACATACTCTGCGGCGCACGATTGACCTGCAAGATAACAAGCAAGATGTTTGCGAAGTTTTTTAAATGTTCGAGCTTAATGAATGTAGGTTAGGGGTTAGGAGTTTGCTTGTTGCTCTTGGTCCTACAGCTGTGTCCTTATAGTGTTGTGACTAAAGTCGACGGCAACTACAAGACTTGAATGTTATTAAACTAAACCTGGTCTATCTGTTATGAACAGCTAGCAATGTCTATAGATTATGGTAGTGTACAAAAGTAAACAAGAGAGGTAAAAAATGAGTCAACCTTCATGTCGCTACTGCTAAAATATACTTATTTTCATTCTAAACCAAATCATCAACGAGTGTCAAAACAAATAATAATAATATAGCTTCTATAGCCTTTTAAAAAAAAATGTATTTAACCTTTATTTAACCAGGTTAGTCCCATTGAGATCTAAGATCTCTTACAAGAGAGACCTGGCCAAGACGTGCACTACACTAGTAGCACTACACTAGTATCCTAGCCCTGTTTTGTGAACAATATGGTTCACTCATTTTTAATAGTAATATCCTCATTGGTTTATTACTTCTTATGTGCCAATCCCAGAATTCTGTCTGGTTTTGACAACACGGTCCTCCAGCTTGGGCCTTGGTACTAAAAGAGGAGAACCAGATTCTTATTTTGGTTTGTTATTTCCAAGTCATCAATTGACCTCTTGCAAAACCCCCGCCCCTAAATGGTCATTGTCCAATCATTCATGGAAACCAGGCCCGAGAGGCTGCGATTGGTGAAGCAATATTTTGTCTTATTTTTTCTCCAACTTTGTGCACTTATTTTGGCCGCCTGCGACGAACAATCACTCATGAGGAACCTCTCAAGTCATAGCTCAAAATCGCAAGTTGCAGGAGAGAAAGATTTACAGCTGAACTGGTCATACAACCAAAGATGACATAAGGCAGTGCGCAAAACAAACGAAACAAAACTATGGCAACACGGTAGCGCAGTGGTTTGTGCTCGCGCTTCACAGCTAGAAGTTCCCCGGTTTGATCCCGGGCCTTTCTGTGTGGAGTTTGCATGTTACTACCACTAAAAACATGTACAATAGGATCCCCTCTGGGGCCAGGACTCCCCTGAAAAAGAGAGCCTTAATCTCAGTGGGACTTTCCTGGTTTAATAAAGGTCAATAATCAAATAAAACTAGCTAAGACAAACGTATAGGCAAAGATTCTTCAGTCTTCATCTGTACTCTGTAGTTGGAGTAGGACGTTTTGCTCTTTTTCCAAAAAGCTTTGTCAGTAAATGAATAGACTTGACAGCTCGTGGGTCTCTTAAGATGAAACCAGTAGGAGGAGTTAACCTCCATGTCCAACCTCTCTTGGTTCTGAAGATTGAAAAACATCTGACCTATTCACACCTAATTAATGCTTGTTACATTCCTATTGACTCGCCCTGGGCTAAGGCTGTTCACGCCTATCTATGGCCCTGCTCTGCCCAAATGTCCTTCTTCATTAGCATGACATAGGTGTGGATTCTGTCTAAGGATGTTGTTGTAGACCGGGTCTAAATTCAACCTAAGGCCTCCATTGCGATACATACTGTGTAGATGGATTCTCTTTTTTTTCTTTTTTTTTTTTAACAAATATGGCTTCTTTGACTCCTCTTTCAAAACATGTATTTTCTTTGGTTAAAATCTTAACCTCACTGTCCTCAAATGAGTGATTGGTAACTTTGAGATGGAGATGCACAGCCGACTGAGGGCCGTTAGAGCTCTCTCTTCGGTGTTTATAAAGCCTTCTATGGCAAGGCAAGGCAAGGCAAATTTATTTGTAGAGCACAATTCATACCAAGGCAATTCAAAGTGCTTCACAATTTCATAAAATTACAAGAAAGCAGATCAATCAATAAAACAAATATAATCATTAACTATTTACATTAAAAGCGAAGTGCAGATAAAATACTTTCAGTGTCATATGCACAGTTAAAAAGAACCATTTTCAGCCTGGATTTAAACATTGTCAAAGTTCTTCATCTTCTGGCAGCCTGGGAATACCCAGCTGCTCGCGCTCGAATTTCAATTCGAACTGCAAGACAGCCTGGAAAGGAAGACCGAAATCATCACATGAATCTGGGGACCAATCACAGCACGGGGAAGAACGGCAATCCTTTCTGTCACTCAACATACGTCATCGGGACTCAATATGATTGGCTGTGGACATTCGTAGCGGCCAATAAACGGCTAAGGACAATCAAAAAAACCACACCTGCCGTACGAGAAAATGAACGGTTGTTTCCCAGACTAAATATTCACTTGTGATATTTAGTCTGGTGGTGCTAGCCAGGCTAATCTTCTGGTAGGTAGACTGCTCCAGATTTTTGCTGCATAAAACTGGGACTGCACAAAACTCTGGGAACCAGCAGGAGACCACTCTCTGAAGTTCTTAAAGTCCGAGATGGTTCATGCGACACTAACATGTCAGAGATGTACTTTGGTGCTAAACCATGAAGAGACTTGTAAACAAGCAGAGCTGTTTTAAAGTCTATTCTCTGAGCGACAGGAAGCCAGTGCAGAGATCTGAGCACTGGACTAATATGGTCGTATTTCCTGGTTCTATTCAGGACTCGAGCAGCAGCGTTCTGAATATACTGCAGCTGTTTTACAGCTGGTTTAGAGGCCAGTGAGCAGCTGTTACAGTAGTGTAACCTGCTGGAGACAAACGCATGGATTAGTCTCTCTAAGTCTGCTTTAGACACTATACCTTTGATCTTAGCAATGTTTTTTAGATGGTATGAAGTAACAATTACTTCATGGTATGAAGTAATTGTTTCGTCTCTCCAATGTAATGTTCTTTGCATTCCTCTTCTTCGCAATGGATTGAGTAAACTATGTTACTCTGTTTGTGGTTTTGTCTTTAGGGTGAACTCATTTTTGTCTTAATGTTTTCATTGGTTTGAAATTGACTGGGATTTTATGTTGTCTAAAAATCCTCAGCAGAGGATCTTGCAATGTGGCATCTAAAACATCAACCCCT
>OMNZ01076948.1:14650-26056 GCA_900303255.1 Lesueurigobius sanzi
CATGATCAATCAGGGATTCGAATCCTGGCTCCTGGTGCAAAATGTCATAGTCCTACGGTCAGACACTTCACCCAGCCCTTGTGCAAGTTACTTTAAAATTGTAATATATTCTGTATTACTGGTTACAGCTTTAAAAACGTAATATGATTACATATTACTGTTGCAAAAATGTGTGTAACTTACACTACTTTGAGTTACTTTTGAGTTACTTTTGGCAAAACATTAACTGAAAATAGTGAGTATAATGCCCCAGAGTAAAAGTGCAGTCAAAGACCTCCTTTAAAGAAGTTACAGAGCTGTGAGAGCCAGAAATCTTGCTTGTTAAATACTTATTTTACACCATAATTTGCAAATAAATTCTTTAAAAATCAGAGAATGGGATTTTTTTTTCTAATTTTGTCACTCATAGTTGAGGTCTACCTATGATGAAAATTACAGGCCTCTCTCATCTTTTTAAGTGGGAGAACTTGCACAATTGGTGGCTGACTAAATACTTTTTTTGCACCACTGTACTTGTTCCACTGGTAAATAATTTGATGATAATGATAATCATTTCTAAATTACTTTATTCAGTGTTGAATAAAAAGGTGTGAATATTAGCATTCAGGTCTCAGAGTTTTCTGGCTGGTTTCATGAAAAAGTATTTTGAACGTCTCTTTTCAATCAATGGATTCCAAAGATTCGGCTCTCAGTGAAGAGCCATAAATTCCATCACGACAACTGTCCACCTGAGCTGTGTAAAAGCGCGTACTGTTTGTTGCAGTGCAGGTCATAGATGGGAGTCTTGAACTGGATGGATTTGACCATTTCTCCGGTTCTTAGGGAGTAGAGGTCAGCACAGCAGTACGGAGGGCTCGACCTGGGAACAAACAAGGACAAAAACATCAGCAATAGATCAGGTGCCCTTCTTGGCACAACGGAGTTCATACGGCAACAGTCTCCAGCAAAACGCAGCAGTTGTGTCCACTCTCAATCTTCTCTCACACGTAAAACTTTGAGGTGTCAAAAAAATCTCATTTGGCACAATGAAACTGGATTTTATGTAATTTTATCGTAAAGCACTTTGGTCTCTTTGAGTGTTGTAAAGGGCTCTATAAATAAAATGTTATTGATTGATTGTCCAGCAAATGGCTCTGTGTCTATCACATGCTTTTGCATGGCTGTGAGTAGAAAGAAGAAGACAGTTTATCACAGTTTCAACTCCCTGAAAACTTTTGTATGTTATGTCTCTCTGAGGCAACTCTGGTGCCAATTTACTTAGCCCATTCCTGTCAGGAACTCTGGTGCCAATTTACTTAGCCCATTCCTGTCAGGAGTTATGAAATTTTAAATAAATTATTAAAATGCTCTGTCCAGCCTCTAGGGGGCAGCCATGATTGTTTAAAAATAAATTCCACACATGTCCAGCAGAGGGCACTGATACTCTCTTATGGCCATACTGCCTTTGCTCTGCCTGATCCTGTCAGATGATACTGTTCTACTCAGACGATACTGTTCTGCTGACACTCCTGTCAGATACTGACAGTCCCGGACTGCACCAACAGGGTGTGGACAAGGTTGTGACGTGGAGCAAAAACAACTGTTTGGAAATAAATGCCAAAAAAACAGAGGAGGTGGTATTCAGGTTAAAACCACAAAGTACACCTCCCATTATCATTAACAATGAACCAATTAAACAGGTGGAGTCATTTAAATATCTCGGTGTGATGATGGACTGTTCATTGTCTTGGAAACACCACATTGATTTCATCTGTAAAAAGACCAAACAAAGGATATATTTCCTTCGTCGCCTGCGCTCTTTCGGAGCCTCTCGTCAGGTATTGCTTCTGTTTTTTACATCTGTCATTCTCAGTGTACTGCAGTACTGTAATATCGCGTGGTACAGCTGCCTTTCAGTCACAGCTAAATCTGGACTGAGACAACTGATAAAAATATGCTCAAAGATTGTTGGACAGCCCTTGGATGGACAATATGAGGCTGCTTATCATAACAACACACGGCTGGCTAAGAACATCGCCTCTGACTCCAGCCATGTTCTGAACTCTGAAATTTTTTTTTATCGCCCAGCCCTACATTATATTTACATTTATTTTTTTGGCAAAATCATTCAGCCCTAAAGAGAATAATTGCATATTAAATCACAATCGTGAAAAAAAATCGCAATTAGATTATTTCCCAAAAATCGTTCAGCCCGACTCGCGGTAGGCTAATCGAACACACGATTAACCGCTGATAAAGACCGGAGAAAGTTTCAGAGTTAAATCCACCCCAAAACTCATGAAGTCAGCGACAGGTTAATAAATCCAAAATGCTTTGGGTAAATCTTATCCAGCTTCATAATTCATAATTTATTCATATTCATTCACTTCATAATTCCGTAAAGTCGCCAGAGGACTCAAAAGAAGCCTGTGCAGCTTTTATGCGTTTATGTCACAGTAACAACTAAATCAGCTGTTGAGACTTTTTTATTTTTATCTTTCTTTCTTAATATTTCATCCATGAGAGAAAATGTCTTAAAATATATTTTGAAAAAATTCACACCAATTTACTTAATTTATGTAAAGCTAATATTCTATAATATATTTATTATTTTAAGGCTGACAAAAAACCTTTAAAACAAATATAAAATAGTACATATGTTTTGTTTCTTTTTTGTGAACATTTAGACTTTAAAAGGATTTGAGAAATTTTCAGTATTTTCTTCCTTAATTTTGACAAATCATGAATAATCGTAAAATTGCAATATTTCTTCTCAAAATAATCGTGACTCAAAAATTTTGAATCACGACATTCCCAAAATTGATATTTACAGAATGAATTTTTACTACTAGTAAGCATGGAATTTTATGCGCAAAAACAAGTCTTTTCTCATATCCACAAAAATAAATATGTAATCTACGTACTGCATCATGAGACGGAGATAAAAGGATAAAATAAAACGTAACAAATGAAATAATACTGCTTTTAAAAATGATTGCCAAAAACGTAACATATTACATCATGACTCTGAACGGTCCAAAACCACTATTGCAAACCATAAAAAGCAATCCTTTAAACCAATATGAAAAAATAACTTCAAATATGGTCTTGATTAGTTATGATTGTACTGTGTGTTCATAAATAGCACTCAGTCTTCAAATGTGACCGTAAGATTTCCTCTTTCTAGCCCAGTTACTTTGAGTGTAACCTGAGACTTGTGAATTTATGTCGGAGCGTCGGGCATCAGGCCAACAATGACACATCTTCCCACATTCGGCTGCTCTGTTTTTCTTTGAAGGAACTCCTACGATATTTGTTCTTCCGTGGAAAAAAGAAAACGGAAAAAAAAAAAAAAAAAATCAAAAAGGCCGAAAGGGGAAGTGCTTTGTCATGCAACACATTTAGCCCCAACCTTTCCATCAACGCAACAAAACCCGGGGGCGGGGAGTAAGGGGCCCAAATTTAGGCATAAATCTTAATCAGGGCTGTCCCGAGTGGCTCCTTTCCCCTGCCTTTTAGTGGGCCTTTATTATCGGTCAGCGTTTGAAAGGCTCGAAGCAACACAACCACGACAGGGTCACGCCAGACGGACATGCAGAACGCGGAGCTCCATTGCCCCCTACGCTTCGGTTGTGAAGAGGAGGGGAGCGCCGCGAGATTGGGCCTGTTGTGATGGTTTAGTGCAGGGGTTTGGTAGTTTCATTTGGCCCCGGAGATGGTGCTTGTATTTGTGAGGAGTATTCACTGTGATGTATTTGTACACTGAATAGACTGTCAATGGTTACTAAGGACACCAAAACAGCATGTCCTACTCAATAGTATAGTCATTTTTTAAGTTAAAAATAACAGATTTGTTTCACTTGGCAAGAGAAAACTACTCAAATTAAGGTCTAACTTAATTTTAACTATTCTTAATTTACAGTTGTGGCCAAAGTTTACTTACCCTTTTTAATTTTTTGACTATTTTTCATATAATATGAATATGAACACTCATATCCACTCTTAGTTAGTGGTTGTGTGAAGCCATTTATTGTCAAAGAACTCAAAGAGTTTACTCTTTTGAAATCATAATAAAACAGAAACTATTCTAATGTCCCTGATCTAACATTTACATGACCTTCAACAACTGCCAGGAAAATAGTTCAGGAGCAAAGAAAAACTTACTTCAGCTGAAATACAGGATACAAGACATTCAACTTTGAGCTAGATTTGACAAACCTAATTTCACATATGTGTCAGCTCATGGCAAAATGGGGCACAAGTTGATTTTTGGGCATTTTGAGTTATTCCCAAATTCTGAAAGTGTAGTCTCCAAGCTTTCCAATGATGTGTAACACATGGAAATCTGATCATATTTGAAGAAGTTGTGGTCATTTGAAGGTAGGCCCTCAAAGATCCTCAAAGAGAAATCTGGCTCTAAAGACTGAGAACTTCTCACCTCTCTCTGCTGCTGGGAGAGACAATAGGGCTCATTTACATGTCAAATGGCAGTCAGAAACCAGGTCTATGCCAAGACTGAACCAGGTCTAAACCAGGACTATACCAGGTTTAAATCAGATGTAAACCATGTCGAAACCAGGTCTAAACCAGGACTATACCAGGTCTATGCCAAGACACAACCAGGTCTGAACCAGGTCTAAACGAGGCCTAAATCAGGTCTAAACCAGGACTATACTAGGTCTAAATAAGATATAAACCAGGTCTAAACCAGGCCTAAATCAGGTCTAAATCAGGTCTAAACCAGGTCTAAACCAGGACTATACCAGGTCTAAATCAGATGTAAACCAGGATGAAACCAGGTCTAAACCAGGACTATACCAGGTCTATGCCAAGACTGAACCAGGTCTAAACCAGGCCTAGATCAGGTCTAAACCAGGATGAAACAAGGTCTAAACAAGGTCTAAACCAGGTCTAAACCAGGTCTAAACCAGGTCTAAACCAGGTCTAAACTAGGCTCAATTGGCCCTCGAGATGGTGCTGGGATTGTAAGGAGTAGCTACAGTGCAGAAATATGATAATTTGACTTTGATTTGAGCAGGTAAATACATTTATCTGTCAAAGGAATAAGTCTTTGTACATTTGGAATAATAATAAAAAACATGTTATTGCACCCTTTGCACTTAATAAAAAATATTATACAAACGATAAACCAGGGAAAATTGATTAGACAAATATTTTACTATAGCATTCTGATCTGTCCTCTGTCCAAATAATCTGGGAATAGAGGTATAGTTCATAATAATAAACCAAAGAATATCATTATACTGGCATTATTGTTCACATAAGGGTATTTGGATGCTACAGTGTGTAAGATTAGCAGTTGTGTCTTGTTCAGCAGATCGATTCATACTTTCATAAGAATATTTAGCTTGCAATGTATGCTAGTTTCTGACAAAATGGGAGAATTCTATGCCAACATTCAAATGATGAAATTTGATTGCAAACTGTATATAGGATGTTAAGAATGTTAGAACGTCATTTGAACGCAGCCTTTAAAACAAAGTCAATAAGCAAAATGCCATCATTGGCCCTTGTTGGCGCAGGCCGATATTGCAGTATAGTGCTTTCCTTCATTCAATTTGTGTTTTTGTTCGATGGAGAAGATGGACTAGGTGCCGCAGACAAAGTTTTATGCCCCTCATACGTGACAGGCCAACATCTGCCGACATTTCCAGAGACGACACTCAAGCCAGCGCCGCATATCGAGACCTACAGCCATTATGACAAATACAAACATTTCACTTGACAATAATTTACTTTCAGGCGGCTGCGACATCGATTTCGGCATTAACAGAGTTCGATCAATCCAATTCAGGGGCCCTAAACTAAAAAAATGGGCTCTCTGCGATTGATTCAAATAGGCCATGATAACCTGGTGTAACAGAACAGCGCTCCAATTGTTTGGCGTTTGCAGTTTTTCTTTTTTAACAAATGACCCGCTCCTAATGGAGGCACGGCGGGGTCGCGGGTAATGGGATTTGCCGGGGAGGGGCGAGGGTTGAAAGCCGGGCTAAATCTTCATTACAGTTACGGATAAAGGGGTAGATGTCATGGCGGGCGCATGCGGAGGTGACGCCGGAGAGCATCGGACCACATCAGTAACAGGAAAAATGACCGGGAACATATTAGATCAAAGTGTCAATGGCTATTACTCACTGTACAGGACAACAGAGTGAAGGGGGCAGGAGGGAGGGGCAGGACACAGAGGGGACATGGGTGTTTGCTGATAGAAGCCTTAATAGAAATATTGTTTCAAATGTCATTATTTTATTTACAAAAAAACAATTTGCAAGAAGCGCTGCATGGGTATTCATGTAATAAAATAGAACTGGTGCTTGGAATGGGTTCCTTTTGGATACTAAAATACATAGTTTATTGTCTGGATAGTCAGAATTAGTGATGGGCGATACCACATTTTTTAAAATATTGATATGTTTGGGGGAATTTTAGTTCAGGGGTCTCGAGCCCTTTTTACCCTGTGAGCTACTTTTGCGTAACAAATATATTAGAGAACTACTTTTGCTTCAAAGAAACGCGTGTAACTAGGTCTATAGGAGCCAAGATGATAATTAAACACAATAAAAGAAAATGACTCTAGTTTCCACTTCAAACTTTGCTATACGCACTTAAATGTTTGGAGATGTAATGTTCTTAACAAGAAAAATGCATTTAAAATTTGACTCATCAAGCGTATGTAGAAAACCTAGGCCAAATTCGTCCCTCCAAGGGGTTTCATTTGACCCTAAAATAAGATTAAACACCCAAAATTAGGAATTTTACATGAAATATTATTCCATTGATAGTTTTTTTTTTACTTGGTGAATTGGCTTTGATTTATTTGAGACTAAAAATAATGTCACTATTCAAGAAAACCAAAACATCATGTCATACAGCAAATGAAGAATTTAAATTTTTATTTGTTCTTTCTAAATGTAAAAACAGTATTGCGTTTGGCCCTTCATGGAAAAAACTTTGGCCAGCCCTGGTCTATATCAATAACCTGCCATGTGCCAGATTGATATGTGTAGCTCTCTGATTTGAGTCCTACACATTATCAATCTGGGATGGCTCTCGTTCAGTCCGCTCGTGAAAGGGAGGGACCGTGACCGTCACAGCAATACTTCAAGATAATTGGGTGAAACACCCGTTAGTACCCGCCTACCATACTTTTGCCGAATCCAGTCGGGAGAAAAGCTCCTTTTCAAAGCAGAAATAGTAGCATTTCAGCTAAAACAGATTTAGTAGAATCAATTGTGGCATCAAAAAGTAAGTCCTTAGACGTAGCCATGTTTGTTATTCTTTGGTGTTTGGTGCAAAAGTAGAAATCTATGGAGAAACATTGAATCAGTACAATAATTAAACCCCTTATTGTGAAGATTTGGCAATTTAACAATTTAACAAATAAAGTCAAAATAGGTCTTTATGAATGACACGGATTGACAAATTCTTGTGTTAAAAAATTGAGCAGATTGTCAAGTAGAAGTAAAAAACAGCACTCGAAGCTAGCCGCTAGCGTATAGCATGAAGCAGATTACAGGATAAACTGATGCAAATCTAAATATAATTTGTGAGCAGAATCATGGAATAGGAATTTGGAATCTACAGTACATTGTGTGTAAAGGATGACGATGGCTTGATTTTCAATCCTTCAAAATGAAGGACATCCTTCAAAATTTTCTGTCAGAACTCAAAATATTCAGTCATTGACAGAGCATTATCAGTTAATGTAGCCTCTGGTTGAACCCTTTGTTCCTCCTCATGTCTCTGTATCTTTATTTGGTTGAATATTCATCTATTATTCAGCATTTGCTAAAGTAGCTGTGGAGCACTTGGAAAGTTTATCTGTTTTGGTGCTTTGTTTTCCCCCTCACTGTAGCTTCTAATGAGACAAACGTTTGTGGGCGTTCCCGGTTTGCCGTCTGTATCTATACAAAAAACAGACTTTTACCTGCAGCGTCTCCCCTTGTCTAGCTAATGTTATGAGCAGGTCCGTCATATGCAGCCTTGCTCCAGCACCTCCAAACACACTTTCTTGGTTATTCCTGTATTTTATTGCCCTGTAACAAATTAGAAAAGCCCTCATTTAATCCGCCTTAAAGACCACAAGCGAAACCTAATCATACAGACAACACTTTACGGACGCCATAAAAGCTATAACAACCGCTACATGTCTGACTATATTTAAAAATTATTAAAATTACAGTCTCTGCTTCCTCTGTCTCTATGGGCCCCCACATATGTTTTTCAGATTTTGGGGGTTATCCAATGATCACTTTCCCTTTTGGCTGCATACGCTGGAGCGAATGTGCAGCGCTTTTAAGAAAGCGGCTAAACCGGGGCTTCGCAAACCACAAAACTTGATGCAGTGGTGGAAAGACGGAAACCTAGAGGCAGAATTAAAAGCCAGGCAAATGAATGTGTTTACAAGGAAAGGCACGTCACCACGTTTTGAACTGAGGGTGCGAGATTTTACAAGAGCCCGGAATATAGACAGCTATTACACGCTGTGGAAATGCTAAACAAATAGTGGGTTTATAGGAAGCTTCCAAAAGTAGAAAGTGAAAAAAACAAACATTGATAATATAGAGCAAGACTGTAGGACTAAAGCAGCATTAAAGCAGGACTAAACCAACTCTACACTACAGGGGGTAACCCAGAACAGAGCTCAACCAACTCTACACTACAGGGGTAACCCAGGACAGCGCTAAACCAACTCTACACTACAGGGTTAATTTAGAACAGGGCTAAACCAACTCTACACTACAGGGGTAACTTAGAACAGGGCTAAACCAACTCTACACTACAGGGGTAACTTAGAACAGGGCTAAACCAACTCTACACTACAGGTATAACCCAGATCAGACCAAAACTAATAAACGCCAAACAGGGGCAAAATAAATAAATAATGATTAAAACAAGCCAGAACTAAAGCAGGACTAAACCATTGCCAAACCAAATCATCAGTGATAACCCAGGGCTAAACAAATAATAAACCTACTAGTTAAATCAGTTCAAAGCAGGGCCTTCCTAGAACTAAAGTAGGACTAACTGCTTTCTACAACAGTGCAGGGTTTGCTGCTCTTGGAAGAAAACAAAAAAAACAGTCCAGTGCAGGAGTGACGTGGCCATGGCGTCAGCGGAGAGGGAAACTACTTCCTGTTTATCATCAACCTATTATATTAAATTCTTTATGCCCCTCTGGACTGCATTTAAACACTCATCACGCTGTAATGGATCTGTCTATTGTTAGATGCTTCCTAAATGCTTTTCAAACAAGAAATGCATCACTTGTATTCTCGAAGGAGAACCAGAAAGAGCTGTTGGCAATAGATGAGCATTGAGTTCATCATCGCAAAAACAGGTAAGTGCACAGTGAAACATAACAAAGTTACATGACCAGATGACCCAGTGTTTAAACTCTGGGACACCTGTGAATGTGGCCATTTTATCAGATGCCCTGAGAAAGAAGCTATGCTGTCGAAACACGCATGTCCATGTAAATAAAGGACATTTAGCTTGTTTGTACTACAGAGTGCCTCTGAGCTTTTTCTTGCCACACACCCTTTTCACTGTTTTTATGGTATACAGTTGTGGCCAAAAGTTTACATACCCTTTTAATCTTTTGGCCATTATTCATAGAATATGAATGATATCAGCATGGAGTGAATGAACCCCCCTCCCTTTCATGTGTGAAGTGCTTTGGGTGTGACTTGTGTCATATGAAAAGCACTATACAAATAAGATGCCCTTCCTGAACACAAAAATCTTTTTTCCACTCCTGGTTAGTGGTAGTCATTTATTGGCAAAGAACTGAGTTTACTCTTTTGAAATCATAATGAAACAGAAACTACTCAAATGTCCCTGATCTAACGTTTACCTGACCTTCAACAACTGCCAGGAAAATTGTTCAGGAGCAAAGAAAAACTCACATCAGCTGAAATACAAGACTGTCAAAATCTGAAAATAATTGATCAGGGACATTTGGCTAGTTTCTAGTTGAAAAGACAGTGTAAACAATAACTAAATCAGGACTAAAACATGGCTAAACCAGGACTAAATCAGGACTAAAACATGGCTAAACCAGGACTAAATCAGGACTAAAACATGGCTAAACCAGGACTAAATCAGGACTAAAACATGGCTAAACAAACTCTGGGCAGAAGGGCGGGTCAAGGACAGCGGACAAAATGTACTTTACTCCTTTTTTCTCACATTAAGCAACACTGACATAGATTTGTTGTATCCGTATTTTAGTTCAGTTTCCGAGTACTTCTTCCATTAACCCGGGCCAATTTACAATAGGGGAACTCTTGCCAATATCCAGCGAGTCACATCCAGGGCACTGCACCAACGACTGGAGACTTGGCAGAAAAAGGGAAAGCCGTCTGTAAAGAGTTTTCAAACAACGTGACAAAATGTGAAACAAAGAAGAGAGCGGTCGCAGTATTTATGAGGAAACGCAGCGCTCTGAAGTGTTCAATGGGAAATTAATGACAGGCCGTTAACATATTGTACTCCGTTCACTTTGGAAATGCTTCTTCCACTCTCTAATGCGGACGGGGGAAAGTTTTATAAAGATTGTGTTGATTTCATGAGGGAAAATTTTAAAATATTATTCTGATTTCGGGCCAGTTTGCTCTTAGGAAAATGTGAAAAGGGTGGTTTTCTCTATAATGCATTATTCTCACACTATAGTGACAACAGCTCCAGTTACAGTAGCTCGTACAGGCTTACACTGTTCTTCTGCTCACGTTTTACCACTGAAAAATCCCTATAGAATGAACAAACAAACATGTGTCTTTGCGGTGAGCGGCTCACCTCTCCTATGACCTGACTTGTAACCCCGCACTCACACTGCATCCGAGGTCCGTCATTGCGTGTCCGTTTCGGCCACGTTTTGACTTAAAAAGTCATTAAAATCAATGCTGCACACTCACACTAGTCTGTCACGGCCCGTCTCCGGCTACGTCAGGTCCTCCGTCCTAACGGAAAGAATCCGCAAGGAGTCTATTTTTGACGGATGCCGCAGACACCGGAGCAGACTCCAGTCAAGCTGGCGGGAATATTACGAGGGATACCGGAAGTCCAGTGTCGATGTTAAGAACATCCGGTGTATTTCAAAATAAAATCTGTCCGTTCACAATGTATTTTATTGTCTTACGTCGGAAATGTAAACATTACATCATTGCCGGTGGTGACACAGGGTCAAAAGTGCAAGCGGGGCATCCACTTCACACATGTTGAGCATTCACGGGAACCCACGTGAAGTTGTGTTATCGTGAGCGCTGTTTCTATGTCTCAGACGGAGCTGGACGCAGCCGCTGACGGACGCAGCCAATGGACTGGTGTGAGTGTCAGTTTTGCGGAAAACAGAGACGGGTCAGTACCGAACCCGGATTGGAGTCAGTGTGAGCACGGGGTTAGGCA